>JAVKPL010002615.1:0-10172 GCA_032173675.1 Gastrolobium villosum | reverse complement strand
TTCCATAACTAAAAATTTGATAAGTGTCAGTCAGTTTGCCAAAGATAATGGTGTTTATTTTGAGTTTCACCCATTCACTTGTTGTGTCAAATCACAGGGATCTCATGAAGTACTTCTGGAAGGTACTCTTGGATCAGATGGTCTGTATCAATTTCATGGAGTTCATCTTTCTCACAACTCCAGTCAGCAATCTAGTCAACCGTGTCTCTCCAACAGTGTTTTAAATTCTGTCACTTGTAGTAGTTCTGTATCTCCTAGTGTTTCTTCCACTGATGTAATACAACAGGGCACAATAAATGTTGCCTCTGATGTTCAGAAACATGTAGGTTCAAACCTTTTGTATTCCCTTTGGCATTGTCGATTGGGACATCCTCATGTTGATGCTCTCAATTCAGTTCTCAAATCTTGTAATATTCCTATTCCAAATAAAATAAATGTTGAGTTGTGTTCTGCTTGCTGTTTGGGAAAAATTCATCGACTTCATTCATCTCCTTCTACTAAAGTCTATGAAAAACCTTTTGACTTGGTCTTTAGTGACTTGTGGGGTCCTGCTCCAGTCAAGTCTACCTTAGGCTTTACCTATTACATGTCTTTTGTAGATGCACACTCACGATACACTTGGATTTATCCTTTAAAGCAAAAGTCAGAAGCCTTAACAATCTTCACTCAATATCAAGCTCTTGTTTCAAATCAATTTCAATCCACTATCAAAGCTCTTCAAACTGATTGGGGAGGAGAATTTCGCCCCTTTCATCAACTCCTAAAACAGCTTGGTATAGCACATAGAATTATTTGTCCTCACACTCATCATCAAAATGGAGTGGTTGAGAGAAAACATAGGCACATTGTAGAAACAGGTCTCACCTTACTCGCTCATGCATCTTTGCCTATTAAATTTTGGGATCATGCCTTCACTTCTGCTGTCTTTCTCATCAATAACTTACCTACAGCAGCCCTACACTTTGAAGTACCTTTCACCAAGTTATATCACACAGCACCTGATTACAAGTCTCTCAAAGTGTTTGGTTGTGCATGCTTCCCTTTCTTAAGACCTTATAACAGTCACAAATTGGATTTTAGGAGCAGTGAATGTGTTTTTCTTGGATATTCTCCTAATCATAAGGGTTACAAATGCCTTAATTCATCAGGTAGACTCTTTATTTCAAAAGATGTTCTATTCAATGAAACAAAATTTCCATATTCTTCTTGGACTAGCTCCAATTCTTCTTCTTCTTCTAGTGACTCTCCTATACCAGTTTCCAATCTCATTCCTTTATTATCTCCTACTGTTGTATCACCTTCTTTGTTGCCTCAATCTCCCCTCAACTCCAGTAGTTCCTCTCACCATATCTCCCCATCATCACAGTGTACCTCTCCTCTTCCTGCATCAGTCTCGTCTTCGAGTAATGATTTGCCATCAGAATGTTCTCCAAACAGTGAGCACAACTCCTCTCAACAGAGTTCTCCTTCTTCAGTTGGTGTCTCCAGGTCTGATTCCACAAGTTCAGGTTCTTCTTCTCACTCTCCTTCATCACAAACTGTTTCTTTTAGTTCTTCATCTTCTTCTTCCTCCCTTCCCAGTTCTGGTTCTGAATATCTTCCATCCAGTTCTTTGCACTTGTCACCCACACACTCCATTAAAACTCGCTCTAAAACAGCTCACATGTCTCAAGTTCTTTTAACCTCTCTTGAACCTATCTCCATTAAACAAGCTTTGGCCTGTCCTGAGTGGTTCTCTGCCATGCAATCTGAGTACAGTGCTCTTCAAGCCAATTCCACCTGGACTCTGGTTCCTCTTCCACCAAATAGGGAAGCTATTGGGTGTAAATGGGTTTTTCGAGTCAAAGAAAACCCGGATGGCTCTGTCCAAAGATATAAGGCTAGGTTGGTAGCTAAAGGCTTTCATCAACAACATGGTTTTGACTATAATGAGACCTTTTCTCCGGTTGTGAAGCCTATCACGATTCGGACAGTTCTTACTATTGCCATTTCTTTTGGTTGGAAGCTACGGCAGTTGGATGTTAATAATGCCTTCCTAAATGGCATTCTTGAAGAAGAGGTTTATATGTGTCAACCCCCTGGTTTTGAGACATCTAACAAATCCCTTGTATGCAGGTTACATAAGGCTCTCTATGGTTTAAAACAAGCTCCAAGGGCTTGGTTTGACAAGCTCAAAGCTTGCCTTCTGCAGCTGGGATTCACAGCAAGCAAATGTGATCCTTCTTTGTTTATATACAGAAAGTCATCTCAATGTGTTTTTCTCTTGGTCTATGTGGATGATATTATTATTACAGGAAGTGATTCTCTCTTCATTCAGTCTCTGATTACACAGCTGAACACTGCCTTTGCCTTAAAAGATCTTGGTGATCTTGAATTTTTTCTTGGTATTGAAGTTAAGAAGCTGTCCTCTGGAGCATTAGTTTTGACTCAAGCAAAATACATTCGTGACTTGCTTGTTCGGGCTAACATGGCTGAAGCTAAGGGCATTGCTACACCTCTACCTTCTGGTTGTAAACTTTCGAAGTTTGGTTCTAATTATTATTCTGATCCTTTTCTCTATCGGTCCATTGTAGGTGCTTTACAATATGCAACTCTCACTCGACCTGAAATCAGCTATTCAGTAAACAAGGCTTGTCAGTTTATGTCACAGCCTCTTGAAGAACATTGGGCTGCTGTGAAACGCATTTTACGTTATCTCCGTGGTACCTGTAATCATGGGATGCTACTGCAGCCTTGCAATCCCAGTCATCTGTTCTCTATTACAGCCTTTTGTGATGCAGATTGGGCTAGTGATCCTGATGATCGCAGATCCACTTCAGGAGCTTGTGTTTTCCTTGGCTCTAACCTGGTGTCTTGGTGGTCCAAGAAACAGACCTTAGTTGCTCGCTCTAGCACGGAAGCAGAATATCGGAGCTTAGCTCTAGCTACTGCTGAAGTTCTCTGGTTAAAATCTCTTCTTCAGGAACTTCATATTCAACTCACTACACCTCTTGTTCTTTGTGACAACTTAAGTACAGTGTCATTGTCACACAACCCTGTTCTTCATGCTCGAACTAAGCACATGGAGTTAGACATCTTCTTTGTTCGAGAGAGGGTGCTCTCTAAGGAGATCCGTGTTTGTCATGTTCCTGCCTTGGATCAAGTTGCTGATACGCTCACCAAGAGTCTCTCTACATCTCGGTTTGCTGTCTTGAGAGACAAACTCACGGTGGTGGATTCTCATCTTCTGCTTCATCCACCCTGAGTTTGAGGGGGCATATTAGCATAAAATGTATAAGGGCATTTTTGTATTCTTGCTTGTTATTGCTCAGAGGGGTATTCTTGTAATCTTGCTTTTGGTGATTTGTTATAACCGTGTAACTGTTTGTTACACGTGTTGCTTCCCTCGCTTTTCTTGTGCCACGCGTCGTGTGTTGCTTCCCATGATCTATAAAGCAACACACGTGTATGAACAGAGATCACAATGAAATAATATCTTCTTTCTCGATTCTTCTTCTCCTCTCTCATCCTTCTTTTCTCCTTTCTTCAACCTTCTTTGAATGAATGTTTCTAATCATAACAATGATTTTCTGATTATTAATTTGAGTTTAAACGTTCTTATGGTATCATTATTATAAATTCAATTTTTTGTGAGATACAAAATATGTCAAATGAGGTGTCATTACGTAGATCTCGAAAAGTTATGTGGAATAAAAAAAACATTACCTAATTCGGACACCTGAGTCAAAAGTTATGGACTTTTAAAGTTTCACGGTCAAACTGTTGACTTTTGTGCCACGTAGCAGCATCTGGTGAAACACGCCCCAAATGGGGCGTGTCTCTCTCCTCGGTCACGCCCAAATTTGGGCGTGTCTCTCTCCAACCAGTCACGCCCCCCGTAGGGCGTGTTTGACTGCTATATTTTCGTAATTAATTTCAAAACGACTATTTTTTCGTAATTTTTTATTAAAAAAACAATAAATTAATTTTTTTGCCATCATCGCTGAATTCGTTAGTGCAATTACCCCTGAATTCGTTAATGTAATACTGGTTCTGACAAATTATTAACAGAGTTGCATTTCAATTTCCTTTTTCCATCTTGTTTGTGTTAATTACTGGTTGGTCCTTATCCCCATATCACCACTTCAAGTTCTACCCCTTTTTCTTTTCATAAAAGGAAAGTTTTAGCTAATTTCTTAAAGCACAAGATAAGCGCAATAAAAAAGCAAGTCATATGAGAGTGAGTGCCGCCGAGTGTGTGAGAAATCCCTTAACCTGACAGCTACATGTGTGATTCCATTTTAAAACAAAAACTGAGGAATTTTACAGCACAATGCTTAAATGAAGAAGACCACATACCTTCAATTCCAGCAATCTTGTCATCTATCTCATCCAAAATTTTCTTCTCCCCAACATTAAAGAAATGACGGAATACAAAATGAGCCCTTTGAAGTTCTTCATCCGATGGTTGTGGATTCCTATCATCCTTAGAAATACAAACAACATTGCATTTTCCAGCAACAGCTTCCTGATGTGGTACACAAAATAATCAAACACATAACCAATTCAATTAAAGTTAAACATTGCTAGTCAGCACCAAACCAAGCTAAATTGAACAATTGGTCATTAAAAGCAAAAACCAATTGAACAAGATTAATATAACACCAAACCAGTCACATATAACTTTTACCCCACAAAAACCATAAACAACATTATTAAAGGCCAAACAAGAGAGAATTCAAAAAAGTTAAAAAAAATCCAATTACCAAAGGATTGACATTTGTAAGGCCTGTGCCATCACCACATGCAAAGAACAATTCGTTGTCAAGAATCTCGATTCCTTCAGTGAACTTTTGAATCTCACGCGGACGGAAAAACCACTGAACCTTAACTTTCTTGGACTTGTCACGATTCTCCCATATCTTTATGATTTTCCCAATAAAAGGCTCGGGTTCACTTTCGGTGTGAAGATACACATTATCAAAGAGTGCATACTCATCACCATCGTAGGTGAAAGAACCGTAGAATTGAACATCCTTTTTCTTACCACCAAGTCCTCTCTTTATGCCCCACTTGAATTCAAGACTCTCTTTTTCTTCTACTTCTCCCATGTGTGGTTCTGCCATATCAATTCTGATACGAAGAGAAAAAGGAAAATAAAAAAGAGGGAAATTTTGTAGAACAAGCTTTAACCTCTCTCTTGTGAGAATTGAACACGGCGCAAAGAACTGAAGTCAAATACAAAACCCTGACACGACCCTAGTATCTTATATGGTACAGCTGGCACTCCCAGCCGCAAATTTCGTAGTTGGATTTTTTTGGTAAATACATGGGGCATTGCCCCACGAAACAGACAAAACGAAATAAAGAAAACAAACAATAGCAGAAAAAAACAAGACAGAAAGAAAACTAAAAACCATCGACTCAGAAGAAACAAACTCAGCATCTTGCAGCTGGAGTGATGACTCCCGGATCCAGCATATCAGCAGTAAGAAGATTAAGTAGCTCACTGTGAGGGAATGTAATAGTGGATAAACCAAAAGGATCATCCATTGCTTTATTCGCTAGCCAGTCCGCACAATGATTACAGGTCCTAGAAATATGCTTCAACAAGACAGACCAATCCTTATTGAGAGCAGCTCGAATCTTAGTTACCAGAGGTAGCTTTCGAGTGTCATTACCAGTCATGGTAAGAAGGCCAATGGCTTGAGCAGAATCTGATTCAAGAATAATTTTCTTCCAACCAGATTTCCAAGCAAACTCCAACCCATGTAAAATAGCCTAGAGTTCACCTTGCAAAGGGGAGCAGGAACCAATAAAGACAGAGAAACCAGAAACCAGAAACCCAATTCCCCTCCCAGTCTCTCAATAATCCCCCACATGCAGCTCTCTCATTAGAAACTGCACCATCAACATTTAATTTTAAAGAACCTTGAGTTGGAGCAATCCAGGCAGGGGAGGATCTGATGGGGGGTATATAGGATCAACTTTTGTTAGCAATTTTCTGTTACAGCACCTTAACTCTCCAATTGATTCAGCAATACAAGGAGAAGGGTCTTCAGGTCTCTTTACAAAGCCTTCATGAAGCTCTTTATTTCTCCAATACCATAAGAAATTACAAACGGTAAAGAAAAAGTCCCTCCAGTCTTTGGCATGAGTATTCTTTATATTCAAATTGAGGATAATCCACTCTTTGGAACAGCTTGAGGTGAAAAAATCAGGAGGAAGAGATGCAACAAAGGTATTAGCCAGACCTTTTTAGCTTTATTACAGTCTCTAAAAGCATGGAGCAGGGTCTCCGCTAGGTCAGGACAAGAGGGGCAGCTATTAGAGGAATCACTCCATTTGCTAATATAGTCTTTAGTTAGCATCCTACCATGGAGCATTTTCCACAAAAGAAGCTTAACTCTCTCTTTCCCTTTCCAACTCCATATCCGGTCCCAGCAGCTATCACTAGAGAGGGAGTTAGGACGGGTCAGATTTCTATAAGCCGATTTAACTATAGACTGACCTGGAAGCAAATTTCTCCAGCTAACACAATCCTCTCCTGCTTCCCCATCAGGATGAGGAATAGCCATAATCTGGTTTACTACACTTTCATTAAAATGGTTAAAGAGAAAGTGCGTATTCCATCTCTCTCCTGAAGAGAAAGTATTATGGTTTATTTTGAGATCAACAGTCTCAGCTGAAGGAGGAACAATTGCTAACGAAATTAAGCTAGTGTTGAGACCAGCCCAATCATCCTTCCAGAAATCAACCTTCTTCCCATTACCAATCTGCCAAGAGATGTTACTTAACATATCTGGCCAGACTTTGCATAAACTTTTCCATAAATGAGAATCATACGGTTTAGAAGATACCTCCTTTAACAACTCTTTATTTCTGCCATATTTAGCCACTAGCACTTGAGCCCACAGGTGGTCAGGGGATTGAATTAACTTCCAGACACATTTTTGCAGGAAAACTTCATTTTGCTTTCTAAGATTGATGATCCCCAGACCACCTTGCTTTTTGTCCATCTGGAGCTGCTCCCACCTTACCGCATGGTGATTCCTATGATTATAAGTGTCTCCCCAAATAAAACTCCTTTGAATTCTTTCTATCTCATCACAGATGCCCTTTGGGAGAAGGCTATTCTGCATATGAAACATAGGAATAGCTGAAATGACTGATTTAGCTAATGTCACTCTCCCTGCCATAGACAAGCAGCTCTTTTCCCAGCCCTGGAGTCTCCCATTTACTCTGTCCATGATCTCTCCATAATGTAGTTTATTTATTCTTCCATGCTTCATTCTATAGCCCAGGTATCTGCCAATATTCCTAGTATGAGCAAAGCCACTTATCTCCACAATAGAATTAGCCAGCTCAGAAGAAACATTCTTAGAGAAGAAAATGTTTGATTTGGGGTAACTAACCTTTTGCCCCGACATGTCACCGAAGATTGCAAGACAGTTCAGAATAGTCTTGATCTGATTGATGCTAGCTTCACCGAAAAGAAGCAAATCATCTGCAAAAAGCAGGTGAGATATAATTGGACCACCTTTTCCAGCTTTCATGGGCTTCCACTCCTCTCTATTAATGCAGTCAGCAATTAAATGAGACAACTTCTCCATACACAACAAAAATATAGGGAGATATGGGGTCCCCTTGTCTAAGGCCTCTGCTAGGAGAAATTCTGCCTGACTTAGCACCATTCCAAAGGATTTCCAGCTCAGTAGTAGAGATGCAATGCATGATGAGATTCACAAATTGATCAGGAAGACTAATCTCCTTAAGCACTTTATGGATGAAACTCCAGGACATGCGATCATAGACTTTTTCGAGATCAATCTTTATAGTAAAAAAGCCCCGCTTACCTTTCATTCTATTCATAGAATGAACCATCTCCTGAGCAATAACAATATTGTCTTGAATTTGCCTATTGGGAACGAAGCTGACTTGGTGAGGGGAGATTAGCTTGTTTAGAATGGGTTTCAGCTTCCCAACAATAATTTTACTGATACCTTTATATAACACTGAGCAAAGAACTATAGGCCGAAATTGAGAAATTCTCTCAGGTTTAGCAAGTTTTGGAATTAAGACAAGTAAGGTTTTATTGAGATCCCTAACATCACTTGGATTCTTCCAGATATGAGAGGCACACTCTACCACTTGCTTCTTCAGGAGATCCCAATTTTTTTGGAAGAAAAGAGCTGGGAATCCATCAGGGCCAGGAGCTTTGAGGCCACCCATGGAAAAAAAAAGCCTCCTTAATCATAAGATCAGTTATGGGCTCATTAATCAACTTCAGATCAGATTCAACAAGGCCAGGCCAGTTAACACTAGTGACAGCCCAAGGTCTATTACAGTTTTCTTCTGCGAACAAGTTATTGAAAAACCCTAAAATAAGCTTCTTCAGATTTCCTTCTTCTCTAACAGGATGACCTTCATCATTTTTTAATTCTAGGATCTTATTCCTAGCCCTCCTGATGATAGTAGTCGTATGATAAAATCTAGTGTTCCGATCTCCATCTTTTATCCAATTGCATCTAGCTTTTTGAAACCAAATAGCTTCTTCTTGATCCAACACTCGGTTCAGTTCTTCCTGGAGGGCCTTGTCTAGGTCTGAGTTAAACTGATCCAGGTGGTTATTGGTATTCAGTTGAATTTCATGCAACTTATTAATTAAGAACTCCTTTCTAATCTGAATACACTCAAACACCCTTTTATTCCAAGACTTTAAAGGGTTAACCAGTTCATACAAGCTCTGGTTAATTTTAAGATGAGGTTTCCAAACAAATTTGAGAAAGTGGGAAAAGGAAGAATGCTCAAGCCAAGCCACCAGAAATCTGAAAGGCCTATCCTTCTTACCATTTTCTTTTGTAGACAAGGTTAGGAGCAAAGGATTATGATCAGAATTAAGCCTGGGCAAGGATCTCACATAAGCATCATCAAAAGCAACTCTCCAATCTGCATTTACACAAACTCTGTCTAATCTTTTGAAAACCTTGTCAAGATGAAGCCATTTAGGTCCCTTCCAGGTAAACTTAGAATCTTTACAGCCGAGATCCAAAAGATTACAATCATTAAGGAAAGAGGAGAATTTCTGGCATCTAGCAGTATTGACAGGGGCTCCACCTTTTTTTTCATTAACTGAAGCAATTTCATTGAAGTCTCCCATTATGACCCAAGGACCACCCACAATGTTTCTAATCCTCTTAATATTTGGCCATAGCTCCTCACGAATATCCTCCCTAGGATTGGCATAGACCACAGTTAAGAAAAAAGAATTCCCTGAACTAATCGAGCAATACATGTGAATGAACTGGCTATTTTTTTCTATTATCTCTATATTGAAAGCATCTTCCTTCCACAGGATCCAGATACCACCTGAGAAACCCACAGCTTCCTCTAATTCAAAATTATTGAAACCCAGCTGTTTAATCTTTTTCTGAGCAATAGCCCCACTAATTCTCGGTTCTAAATAGCAACCAAGCCAACCTTATATTTCCTTACGAAATTACTTAGGGATGTCTTGAAAGATTTCTTTGCAGCACCCCTACAATTCCAAACTAGGCAATTCATTGGATAACTAGATCATGGTCAGGGTTACTGAGCCCCTGAACACTCTCTATCATATGAGCAGCTTCATCCATGGTTAAATTCTTTTCCATCTCCATTCCATCCTTCCCCTCTTTATCAGGAGGTTCCCCTTTTTTCAATTGAACATCACTACTAGATTGAGTAGCATCCATATCCGAAGGCTTGTTATCCTCTATACATAGATCACTGCTAGTAGTTTGACCAGGCATATCACTAGGATTAGAAGCAGCAATCTTATCACACAGATCCTTCTCTACCTTAATCAGAATAGGCTTTTTTCCAAGACGACAAATCGGAATCGTGTTGACATGATTCTGAGGACGCAGTTTAGTAGGATTACTGGATGAAGGGAGCTCTACAGAGTTAGAGCTTTTCCCTACTGACTTAGAAGCAATAGTGAAAATAAAGGATTCTGTCTTCTCAGAAGATTTAGGCAATAGTGGGATTACCAGCAGTCCTTTTCTGAGCTGATGGAGATTTCCTGATTGGAACCTAAGGCTTAGTCTTGAGAGGAGTAGCCCCTTCATTCTCCTTGTTCACATTCATTCTAGCTCCCACAGCTGAATTGCTATTGGTATTTTTCGGAACAGCTGGACCAGGATTGATCATAG
>JAVKPL010002614.1:0-102003 GCA_032173675.1 Gastrolobium villosum | reverse complement strand
TTGTGACGGGGTGGGTGAGAGTTCCCAGTTCCCACACATGTTGACATGTTAGGAGCTAAACCCTTAAAAATAACATTTATTACTTATTTCATTTTATATTTTTTAATTCTTTAACACATCTTTTAAGGATGTGGACAAACAATTATGGTTGTTTTCTTATTATTATACTTATCTTTAAATTTACATAATATTATATTTAATTTATTTTGCATCTTATTATCTTACGCTTAAGTTAACGAACAGATATCAGCTTCGGTAGTGTTATGGATACGTGCCTAATCTATGCGAGAGGATTGTGTATGCGGGAACGAAGGTCAACGATTAATATGGGAGGCTTGAGGAAGTCTGTTTAAGAAACGCCGCACTGTGCATTAGGTGAAGGTGCAAGACCCAAGATATGGAATGTGTCCACAGTAATAATTAAAAGAGTATGGTTCAAAAGATGTCAACTGATAGTGTCGTGGACCTAAAACCCACACGGCCCAAACACTTATTTTCTTTTGAATTTTGAATCGTTTTTCCTTGTGTTTGTTTACTTTCCTTGTGTTTGTTTATTTCCTTTTATCTTGTTAATTTTAATTTTGTTTGTCTATTGTTTATTTTCCTTTGTTAGTTCATTTCCTTCTTTTTTTTTTTTTTTTATAAACAGGTTTTAAATTATTATATAAAGGAATAGATTATCACATTGAATGTTTATGCCACAATCCTCGTCTCAATACCCTCTTGAGTCTTCTCCTTCTCCTTCTCTCTAAAATTCTTCTTATTCCTCTAAATTCGCCTTCTACGTCTCTCTCTCTAATATTCTTTATATGCTACATTGGTGTATTCATCCACGATCTCAACCTCCATGGTTGCAAATTTTTCCCTTTGTACCTCTCCCCATTCGGTTCTAGTAGTTTTGGGCTTTTGACCGTACTAAGTCCTTTTTCGAAATATTTGACCGAAATAATTTCCTGGTCAAACATATTACCATAGTAATGCATAACGACGCGATATGAGAGTCACCACTCTAAGACACGACACTTTTACTAATGTCTTACACTCAATTTTAGCATTAGAGCCAGAGCTTTAGGGCCTATTTGATATCTGTTTTAGAAAACAATTTTTAAATTTTAAAAACAAAAGTATAAAAGAAACTTGTTTGATAAAGGGTGTTTTCTGAAACTGATGCGTGATGGGTATGAGAAAAGGGGAAAATACACTCTGTAAATAAATGGGATAGATAAGAGTCCACCACAATTGAGATTAAAGGCTAAGCCACCCTCCCAACTGATAAAGAACCCACTTGCCTCACCACTAACCCAAGGTTAGATAAAGATAACAAGATTCAAGCTAAGTTTAAGAACTTGAAACACACTTTTTTCATTTATCAAATCTGCCATTTGCATTACAAAATATCCTATATTTGTAGAATAACTAAAAGCATAAGAATAGAAAGAGACATATAACTCCAAGAGTTGTGTTGCTTAGGAAATAAAAATAAAAATAACTAAACCCAACTCCCAAGAGTCATGCTCCCAAGAATTGTGTTGCTTAGGAAATAGAAATAATAATAACTAAACCCAACTTTCAAGCGTTATGCTCCAAAGAGTTACTAACAACTAATAAATCTCTTTATTGCACTTTAAATGCTAAAACTCTTAATTTTCCTTCTGTGTCATCCTCCCCTTCCTGATTGGGATTTGTCCTCAAATCCTCATGGTCTTCATTACTCTTGGAATAAACAAAGATATCATCAAAACACACCACAACAAAATTCCCAAAGAAAGAACAAAGAATTTCATTCATAAGTCTCATAAAGGTGCTTAGAGCATTAGAAAGCCCAAAGGGCATGACTCTCCATTCATATAACCCTCCTTTAGTCTTAAATGCAGTCTTCCACTCATCTCCTTCCTTCATTCTAATTTGGTGATATCCACCGCGAAGATCAATCTTAGAGAAAACATTAGAACCATATAATTCATCATGCATATCACGAAGGTGAGGGATTGGATACCTATACTTGATGATGATGTTATTTATGGCCCTACTATCAACACACATACGCATAGTATCATCCTTTTCAGGAACAAGTAAAGTTTGAACAGAACAAGGACTCATACTTTCTCTAACAAATCCTCTAGCCATCAAATCCTCCACTTTTCTTTGTAGCTCTTTTGTTTCTTCAGGATCACACCTATAGGCAGCCCTATTTAGTAATGGAGCGCTAGGTATGAGGTCAATCTGATGCTCTATTCCCCTAATTGGTGGTAAACCAGGGGGCAAGTCATTTGGAAACACATCTTGAAATTTCTCAATCAAAGGCTTAACATCACTATTCTTGCTTAGCCATTGTAGTTTGTAAGGATGAGGGTAAGGTGTGGTAGGTAAATGAATCTTTTGAATGAGTAACGTAGAAGAAGCATTAGCACAACTCCCACTATCCACAATGAGATTGCATACCCTTCCTTCGATGGTGCATCTTGTGTAGAAGATTTGTTCTCTTTGGTTTTTCTCTTTAGGTGTTTCTTTAGCATGGAGGACTCTTCGTAACATAAGCAGATGCTCCCCTTGGTCTGCTCCTAAGATAACTTCTTCATCTGGGATTTCATCATGTTTAGCATCCCAAACTGGACCTTGTTCATATTCATGCTCAATTTCTTTAAGTGTCATAATCCGCCTATTAGGACAATCAGCTTGAAAATGGCCATAGCCTTGGCATCTAAAACATTTCTTTTCATCCAACTTCTTTTTAAAATTCTTTCGGAGCTTCCTCGACCTTCTCCTTAATAATTTGAGATGAAAAGGAGTCACCCTTGGAAGAGTAATTCTTAAAGAAACTTGATGGCTTGCTGGTTGCCTTCTTTGATTTTGAATGTTTATTCACTTTAATGGCTAACTTGCACACATATTCAAAATTCCAAAAAGGTTGTAGTTCCACCTTCTCGACAATATCGGTATCTAATCCGCCAATAAAACGAGCAATTTTTTGTTCCTGAACTTCTTGAAGGCCACTAGTCATAAGGAGTTGCTCATACTCCCTAATATACTTTTCAACGCTCAGATCTTCTTGTTTGAGAGAAGCAATTGTGAGATACAAATCTTGTTTGTAACTGGCAGGAAGAAATCTTTTATCCATCAACCTCTTCAGTTTAGCCCAAGATTTGAGCCTTCTCTTGCCTTCTCGGTTCCTCTCCATCTTCAAGTTCTCAAACCATATTGATGTATACTTTTTGAGTTTGATGCTTGCAATTTTGAAGCACTTCTCATCATCAAAGTCTTTAGCTTCAAAAATTCGCTCAATAGAACGAACCCATTCCAAATAAATATCGGGATTCAGGCTGCCATCAAATTCTGGCGGTTCGATCTTCACATCTCTAAAGTCATCTTGGAATTCTCTCCTTCTTCTATAATGAGGTATTGACTCATTTGAAGAAACACTTGAGTCACTAGCAGAAGAATCATGAATGGAGGGGCTATGAGTGCTTCTGGAATGTCGCCTACCTCCATGATGATTTCGTTGGACAAGATCAGCAAGAGCTTGGCGCATTTCTTCAATCTAATTTTCAAGTTGTTGGTCACGCCTCATATTCTGATTTTGCTCACGGGTTCTGTACCTTGGACCTTCGTCTTCCATGTGAACTGGTGCTCTTGATACCAAGTTGATGCGTGATGGGTATGAGAAAAGGGGAAAATACACTCTGTAAATAAATGAGATAGATAAGAGTCCACCACAATTGAGATTAAAGGCTAAGCCACACTCCCAACTGATAAAGAACCCACTTGCCTCACCACTAACCCAAGGCTAGATAAAGATAACAAGATTCAAGCCAAGTTTAAGAACTTGCAACACACATTTTTCATTTATCAAATATGTCATTTGCATTACAAAATATCCTATATTTATAGAATAACTAAAAGCATAAGAATAGAAAGAGACATATAACTCCAAGAGTTGTGTTGCTTAGGAAATATAAATATAAATAACTAAACCCAACTCCCAAGAGTCATGCTCCCAAGAATTGTGTTGCTTAGGAAATAGAAATAATAATAACTAAACCCAACTTCCAAGAGTTATGCTCCAAAGAGTTACTAACAACTAATAAATCTATTTATTGCACTTTAAATGATAAAACTCTTGATTTTCCTTCTGTATCAGAAACCTATCCTCAAAATAGTATGTTTTTAAACTTTTAGAACAGAAATTACAGAACACCTTATAGGTGTTTTTGTTTTGAGTTTCTATTCTTAAAAGAATGAAAAGACGGAGAACAAGTTGTTCTCATTTATGGCACAATTGTAAATAATAAATCACTACCCTTGGGGGTTGTTGTTATTTCATTTTAATAATATAAATATAGTGCCTATTCAAGATTTATTTATATCATTAATAAAATTTAAGGTCATCACTAATAATATAAACATAGCATTAATAAAATTTAAATCCTCTAATATAAGGTTTTACAAAATAAATATAGCACCTTTAAAGAACCTAATAATATCATAATAGCACCTTTGAAAATTTTAATAATATAATCAATAAAATTTTATGCCATTAAATATATTACACTAATAAAATAAATAATAGCAACCACTAACTTAAGATTTTTACAAATTAAATATGGGACCTTTAAATAAGCCATTAAATATACTACATTTTACTTGTCCACAAGATTTTAAAAATATAAAAGCTCACAACGTTGTCACATTTTACTTGTCCACAAGAATTACTGTTATTTGGTGCCCTCATTAGTGTTTATAAATATCACCACTAAAATTTCAGGCTATTAAATAGACTAAGCTAATAATATATTACCTTTAAATAAGCCATTAAATATAATACATTTCACTGTTGTGAGTTGTGACAGCATAAAAAAATGAAGAGAATGTTGAGCTGTGTAAGGGAAGGGTGGGGGAAAATTATATAAGCATCAAACGTGGTAGCTTGTCTACCGCGTCTCTGTAGCTCTGACTCCAACGTTAAAATTGTGTACAAGACATTAGTAAAAGTGTCACGTCTTAAAGTGATAACTCTCATACCGCATTGTTACGCATTACAATGGTAATATGTTTGACCGGGAAATTATTCTGGTCATTTTTTTTGAAAAGGACTTAGTACGGTCAAAAGCCCTGTAGTTTTATCCTTCAAAATGACATTGTTCATAATTTTTCTCCAAATTTAATTTCAAATAATTAAATCTCCCATCTAATAATTCTCATTTAATTTCTAAAATTTCTATTTAACAGTGCGGTTCATACAATATTTTTAAGAGATTTTAATTATTGGTTCAGTTGTTTATTAAAAACATGTATTATTGATTGTACCTACACCTTTGGAATTGGTTGGGTTAGTGAAGGAATTGGTGGTGTTAGCCTCTTGGACAAAAAGAAAGCATTGAAAGACATCACTCAAAGAGATAAACTTTTGGACCTTGTGAATAGTCCCACTAGTGTTCCATCACACACTATTAAAGGAGTGTTGGTTAATGATTTGAATGATTGTTGGATTGTTGGATATATGGTATAATTGCATTCATATAGAATTGTTGTATCATTGGTGGAATGGAAAACAGACAAGCACTAGGGGCTAGATTGTATAATTAGTGAAAGTGAAATGGAAAGCTTATGTATGGATTGTATAATTAGTGAAAGAGCTAATGTGCAATGGAAAGCTTATGTATAGCTTGTATAATTAGTGAAAGAACTAATGTGCAATTGAAAGTTTAAGTAAAGATTGTATAATTAGTGGAAGAGCTAATATACAATGGAAAGTGTAACATCCCGTGTATACTTGATTTGTTAACATGTCATCGTATTAAGCCACGCTTAATTAAATTGCGCAATAACTTTTTCTTTCATTGCATTATGACGTCATTATCATTTACCAAGTTGAATACTTAATTCCTTATCAAAACATTGCCTGTATGTAATTGCAAATAAACAACTAACTGAAATACCTCATATATAAAATGTGTATCTACTCACGGATCTACAACATGTAGTCCGGAGAATATCCTCATAGTTTATACAACTCAGAACTAAAACATCAAACATAGTCAATGTGGCATGGACAAACCACATGCTCACCAAATAAGGCCACAAGGCCTAACAAGAGTCTCAACATAATAACCATAAATGGAAATAACAAACAACATCTCAACATAAAAGCATCTAAACATAACAGCATAGTCAGCAAGCAACAGTCAACTAAGCTCAGGTCCCTTGCCGCCTGAGGTCTCAACCCCAGTGTTACCTGAACCTGAAAATGGTACCCCAAACGTGGGGTGAGATCTCTAAAAAGAAATCTAAGTAAGATAAAGGGTCCTCAAGGATTTCTCCACCCAAGCTCACTTACATGTGCAATATAAGTTCCAAAAGAAGTTCAATAATATAAGTTCCAAAATCAGTGCAATGCAGCAGATAATCATGCCATGTGTGTTAACTATCTACTGGCCAGAGAAATGCGGGACTTACATACATCTATTGCCTACATTTAATGCAAGACACCACTTGCACCACCCACAGAATCACCCTATTGTATGTCTCTCACATACTCAGGAGTCCGTCTAGGTGGAACACCACATGCATGTCATAAGACATTCACATAATAGCTCAACAACATTTCAAATATCAATACATGAGAAACACATCATGCATATAAACCATGCCCCCATGGGACATGGTGGAACCAACAATGGCTAAACTGAGGACACGAAAGCTTACCTTGCAAGCTAACAATCCAAGCCAAGTCCACACAAGCTGAGTGTCACCAAACAGCACAATCACAGTCTGTTTATATCAGAAATATCATCAATAACCATACTTTAAAGGTTCATTTCATTATGACAACATTTTCTTTTTCGTTTACATCTTTTCTAGTTCATTATTATCAAGTATTAAGTCCCTCAATTAAAGGTATCACTGTTTTCCAACAGTAACACAAACTTCCTAGGC
Source organism: Gastrolobium villosum (assembly GCA_032173675.1). Classification (NCBI taxonomy): domain Eukaryota; kingdom Viridiplantae; phylum Streptophyta; class Magnoliopsida; order Fabales; family Fabaceae; genus Gastrolobium; species Gastrolobium villosum. The sequence goes on along the minus strand of JAVKPL010002614.1, from coordinate 95,070 downwards.
CATCATGCCCAAATGGGGACTTTCCCATGCATAAAACTGGTTTCTGGTCATTTTCACAGGTGGTAATCGATTACTGCACATGGTAACTGATTACTGAACTAGGTAACCGATTACCAAAAACATGGTAATCGATTACTGCACATGGTAACCGATTACCAACAAAAAGTAATCGATTACCACGCGGGTAAAGCAATTTTCTGCAGAATTTTTCTGCACAACCCGAAGCAAAAATGGCTCACATTGATCCAAGGTTCGGTTTTGACCCAAAACAGATGTTCATTATCACTTATTAACCCTAGATTAACAACCCCAAGCTTGAATGATTAAAGTTATCTCATTTCATGACACAAACAAGCTGTTTTCATGAAATTTCAAAGGGAATGTTCAAGGTATACCTATGGAGGCTCAAACTTAGCAGAAAAATAGGCTCTTGGAGCTCTCCAGTTTGACTCAAAAATCAGGTTCTACAAAGCCACGAAAATGGTGACCAAAACTTGGTCTTTCCTCCACCAAAATGGCACCTTGAAGCTTCAAATGGCATGGAGATGGCTACCACACCTCACAACCTCCAAGACAACAACTCCCTCACTCACCACAATACCCACAACTCAGAAATGGCTGGACTTTCACCCACCCAAGGCTAGAGCACATTCTTATAAGCAACTTTGGTGAAGGAACTAAGTGGAAAGGAGCTCTCTTGGAGCTTCAGTGGAGGAGAGAAGATGGGAGAAGGTGGCTGCCTCCCTAGGTTCAGAAAATGCTACGTAGAAGATGAAGGGCTGACCTAGGATCATGTGCCTAAGGGTATTTATAGGGGTGCTTAAGTTAATTGCGCAGTATTAGCGTTAATAGCTACGCTTATCATTTTAATCTCAAACTTCATATTCTGAACCTAGCCATTTTTCTAAGATTTTTCATATTTTTTCGCAACACTTTTTCGGTACGCGTTTTAACGCTGACAGTATTAGTTATGACATCAATTCTCATTATTTTGACTTCAAACTTGAAATAACAGTTCTATATATTATTCTAGGAATATTCATGCACTTATTATGATTTTCCGGGATAATTCATCAGTACGCATTTATATTGTGAGGCAGAACCGGTATATGCACTTTTCATCAGAAAAGCGACTTTCAACATTCTTAATTTCTTTATATAATTATTCAAGCCTTCTCATAATTATTAGGGTCAATTATGGAATTATATCAATTATCTCAATATTATCTAATTAAATTCATTAATTAACGGTGCGGGTTCTTACAGAAAGCTTATGTATGGATTGTATAATTAGTGAAAGAGTTAATGTGCAATTGAAAGCTTATGTAAATATTGTATAATTAGTGGAAGAGCTAATGCACAATTGAAAGTTTACGTGATGTTTTATTTTCCCTCTAGCTATATGTTGTATTTTATGTCATGTAATCTAACCCTTCATGTAGGAAAGTGAATTTAAGGGTGGAGTGATCCTCTAAGGACCTTAATTTACTGAGATTTTTTTTCTCACACCTTTTGGGGATATGTTTTAAGACCTCAAGAGGAGGAGCTAGTGGCAATAGGGACAATGATCATGCCTAGTCCCTTGGAGCATCTTGATTATGATATTGATATGTATTTTGGAGGACTCTTGTATAGCCATAAGTATTTTGTATAAGATTTGATATTCTTTGATTAAAAACTTGTAACTATGGCATATGTAATTTCATTGAATTTGGGTATCACGTTATGTAATTCAAGTGTTCAATATGATGTATATGAGACTTATGACATTTTACATTTGAATCCGTGCATAGAAATGTATTGGATGTTAATTGTTGGCTTGAAGCCTTATTTGTTGTATCCATGAATGGATAAAGTATTCTAATCTTTTGGATAGCTAAATTTATGTATTTGGCCCGAGGAATGGCTAATTAGGTGGCCACTTGAGCCTTGGAGGCGTTCCAAGAACTCATTATGCAGCAAAACATGATATTTTTGGTTGCTGTCAATCAAGTAGTCGATTTCTTCCAAGAAGTATTCGATTACTTCCATAGCGTAATCGGTTACATGAGTAAGTAATTGATTACTTGCTTATGGTAATCAATTACTTGTTAGCGACAATGAAATATTCATTAAGTTGTCGGCCATATTTTGAGTTAGGGAGCTCCAAATTAAGTTAGACTTAAACTTATGTAAACCTAACTAAAAGACCTACAACTAAACAAAATCTTAGGACTTTGTATAAGTGGATTAATCTAAGTCCTATTTTGAAGTTGCTGCCTTATTTCCAGAAATCCATTTTAAATCAGTTGGCTTGCAACGCGCATAATTTGAGATTAGAATCCAATTGATGCAGATAATATAGAATTAGAAAGCTTAGAGAGTCCATTCCAACATATAAAAAATCTATACATTTTAGAGCATCCATGAATTCCCGATAACTCCGTGAAGCATGCTAACTTGATTGCAGAAACCAATATAGGACAGTTGCCTTATGAGTTGCATAACTCGGGTTATACTCAACCAAATGACTTATGCTATACCTTGTTGGAAAGCTTGAGATATCTAGTTTAACATAGTAATATATTAGAATTATTGGCAAAATGATGTAATACCAATTTTTAAAACGAAAAAGGGCTATTTAGTACTTAGTATGACAATAAAGTCTGATTCTTTTGATTTTTCTTCAGGGAAAGGACTTATGGACTCTACTGAGTTATTAATTGATATTTTAAGGGTATGAGATACAGGGAAGTTAGATAAATCTCTTCTCCATAATTTAGACTCCCGTCATGATTAACAATTGCTTATGGTTTTGTAAAGCCTTAAGTCTTATTAAGGTGAAGTAATTGAATGAGTGTATGAATTACTTTGAGTAGGAATATAATTGGTAGAATAAAATGCCATGTTTAAGAAAGAAAAAAGTTAATCCATATTTCTACGTGAGAGTAATTGTTGAAGTTTCAAGTATAGGTAACAAAATAAGACATTTAATCTATGATTCCTAATTATTTTACTGCACTTAATATCATAATGAGTTAATACACCGATGTTCACGGGGTGTTAGATGGTTAAATTTAATTTTATCATAATGAGTTAATATCATCTTGTGTAATATGTTTAATTTTAACTTTATCAATTTTTTTTTTTTGTGTAATCTTTTTCTTTTTTGTACTCTTAAAATATTTAAAACCCCAAGGGTGTCATTTAGCGGTGGATGAGTATATAATGTGTGGATGTTATATGATCACATACATAAATCCTAATTATGTAGTAACTTGAAAACATGCTCCAAGAATTGAATCCCTTATTTCGGAAATAGAAAATTTATCTTTGGTGGAACTAAAAAGATAATTTTTTTGTGGTAAATAAGTAAAAAGATAAATTAGTAGTAGGGCCGGCAAAATGGGCTGAGCCCGTCGGGCTGGCCCGCCCCGCCCGCCAAACAAGGTGGGTTGGGTTTAGTTTTTCAACCCAACAGCCCGCCAAACCCACCCCGCCAAACTCGCCAGCCCGCCGGGCTCGGCCCGTCACGGGGCGGGCTAGCCCGCCAAACCCATTTTTTTTCTTTTTTTAGGCTACCCAATTGTTATGTAGTTCCGTGCCTTAGATTTCTCTGCATGCAAATAGCTTTTTCAAATTGTTGTGGACTGCTCATACAACACTTTGTTACTCTGTTTTACCTTGATATGATTTTATTTTTTATTATTATTTTTGGATTGAAAGTTGCATATTTATATGTAGATTATTAAACACTGATCTTCTTGGTTTCATAAGCACATTAGGGTTTTATGCAGATTTTTGTATGCTTTTATGCAGATTTTTCACCCATAAAACGGGTCAGGTTGCTCAATTCAACCCATTTTATCAAAACGAGTCAGGGCGGGCTGGCCCGTATTGCCAGCCCTTGGTAGAGGTAAGTTATACAATATTTTTTTTGGGTAAGCATAGCTTCTTCTTTTTTTTTTTTTTATAAACGTAAGCATAGCTTCTTTGTTGCTATTGTTGATTGGTAATACTTACGAAGAACAATAAATATTAATTGAATATTTTTTTTTACAGGTGTTAAAAATAACGATTTTAAATAAATTATATCCTGGACCCCGAATCAGATTAGTTGCGAAACAATGAACCAATTGGAATATTTCCAAAAAAATAAATAAATTATATAGACTTATTAGAATTGTGGGCACTAGTTTTTCTATGATTTGGCAGTTACCCCTACATTCAAAACTGTCTGAGATAGGTCAAAGTGGACAAAATTTAAATTGTGTTATAATATTGAAAGTAATATGGTACATAATCCCCACTATATTGTATCTCCTTCAACCCATTCTTTTTGGTTTGAGAAACCCCGCCGCTTGGGGAAAGAGATTTATACACTTGTTGATTCAGTGACAATTAAAGAGCCAAAGCTATTTGTCAACAAAAAAAAAAAAAAAGAGCCAAATCCATTTTATTGATTTGTATGATCCGTGTAATTATGGTTTATCCAATTTTTATGCCTAACAATGCCTACCCTATTCCTCCTTGTATGGTCCGTATTACCAAGTATTATCACCATACTTTATTGTTAGGAAACGTATTAAAAAAAAGCAAATAGTATTTTTTTTTTTTTTTAATTATTAGTCTAACTCGAAAAAGTCTAACTTTTTATAAACTAATTGAATTAATAACTTTCAACGATACACGCGATTGTTATATAAGTAATGTATATGCTTATTAAATAATTATAATAAATATAAAATGTTTTTAGAGTAAATATCCTTTTTAGTTCTCAACAAATTTCACGATACACACTTTAATTATTAGCAAATAAAAAGTTATTTGTGGTTCCTATGAAATTCAAAATGAACTCATTTAGTTGAAATCATGGTCCCTCATAAATTTAAAAAAGACACACATTAGTCCCTCAAAATGACTAAAATGGATACACTTTGAATTTCTTAGAGATCATGAATATCCTTTTTAATTATTAGGGACTAAAGCGGGTATCGTAAAATTTGCTGAGGACAAAAAAAGATATTTACTCGTATTTTTGTATCAAACTTTAGTTTCATATACATACGTAGTGTGCGTGTGTAAAAATTATAAAATATTAACATTATTTGTTTTTAGAATGTCATCTCTAGCAATAGTAAATAATAAATATCAAAAACTATAATCTAATATCATTGAATCATAAATATATACAAAAAAAATTAGACTAAATCTAAACTTATTTATGAACTATTTACTATAATTACAAAGTAATAAATATTTTCCAGAGAATATTTAAAAATATAAAAATTTAAATTAAAAAGGTATTTTCCTTTATACTATTTATTATATGAAGATTAATATATGAAGCTTAAATTCATTAATCAATTTCGAGTAAGATGTTGGGAATTCAAGTGTCATTGGTAAAATATCATATTTGTTAGAAATAAGCTAAGTGCTAATTATATAAATGAAAGGATGTATGGTTTTTTGTTTAATGTCTTATGTCATTGGAAATTCTATAGAGTATCATATAAAAGCTTAAACAGACAAAGCTTGTGTAGATATGGGGGAGCCAACTCGTCTCAAAGAGATAATTAAAATTGAGTTAACTCCAAAAAAGAAGATATCTTCGTTTACAAATAGATCATTAATACATATAGATACATAAATACAAAATTAATAAACAACTAAGCAACTAACAGATAAAAATAGAGACAAAAGTTGTTTATGTAATTCAATTTCTAACTTGTCCTTATCCTTCTTATTGTGCTGAAATATTACTTAGCTCGTTAATAATAATCTCCTCGCACTGAACTCCGTCAACTGCATAACACAACATTGACCTAAATAACAAAAGAAAAAAAAATCTAAATTATAAAACAACACTTAGCTAGAAACCTTAAAAATTATGATCGAAAATGTATATGAAAATAAATTCACTCAATATCAACAATATTAAAAGAAGATATTTTTTTCACCAAAAAAGAGAGAAGATATTTAAGGTTTTTACACCTATATCATTCTATTTGGGTTCCATTTTACATACTAAGGCAAACCTCATCTAACTCTGAATGCAGTCATCTTCCTTGTTCAATTCAAAGCAGCCTTGACTGTATCAACCAAAAGCACATCATTATCAACACTTTGAAAACCAAAAGGTTATAGTCAAACATTCAATAGTTATTAGCGAAATAATGAAAATAATTTATAATAAAAATTAAATAATTTTGGTTTTATATCTTTTATAAATAATTTTAGAAAAATAAACTTTAATTATATAAAGGTAATACTCAATATCTTCAACTTATTAATTATAATGATATCCAACTGATCTTTTCATGTACTATGAATTTCATTAATCAAAATTAGAAAACATTGAATCAACAAAAATATGGCTGAATTATATATTATGTGCAAAAATATTTTTGCGCTTGTTATTTGCACAAATAATTATATATTCATTTTAATATAGATTATATGTTGGGATGGAATGAGGGAGCCCAAAACCCTTTGCAAGGAATACATCCATGGGCCAAGCGAAAAATCATAATAAGTAAGCCGACACCACATCTCAATCCAAAACCTCAAAGCTGTAGGTTTATGGGTCTTTTACACTTATATGGTCATCACTTGGTCTATGTCTAGTTGATGTGGTACTTCTTTACAACTCATACTTGAATACTTCCAACATCCTCCATCAAGTGTGAGGCCCAATATCATTCTCACTCTCTAAGGGCAACTTCTACGAAAGTCTTTTTTTTTCTCTTCATATATTAGGGTCACACCAGCCTTCTGCGGAGGCCTCTTTAAGGCCCTGTTTGGTGTGATGTATAAGGCCTGATAGTAAAAGCTTATACTATATGTTATGATATTTTCAGTTGTTTGGTGTGACCATCATATAGTATAAGCTTATACAGCATGACCCTTTTATACATCAAAATGATGTATAATTTAATCCGGCTTAGGAGTGGTGGATTGGCCTGATAAGGGGTTGATGTATTAATATTGCTTACAAGTACAATTCCCAACAACTAATATATCATTTCAATATTTATATATTAAAATAATTTTTTTAATATATTAGTTTTTAAAATATTGGAGGATATTATCTTATACAATATCATACCAAACGCTAGATAATATTAAAATTTAATCAGGTCTTATACTATCATGCTTTATCCTATACTATGCACCAAACATGCCCTAAGTGTAGAGGTCCCAGCCAAACCTTTAGCTTTGATATCACTGTTGGGATGGAACGAGGGAGCCCAAAACCCTTTGCAAGAGATACATCCACAGGCCAAGCGAAAAATCATAATAAGTGGGCCGACACCACATCTCAACCAAAAACTTTAAGGCCGTAAGTTTATGGGTCTTTTACACTTATATGGTAATCACTTAGTCTATGTCTAGTCGATGTGGTACTACTTTACAACTCATACTTAATACTTCCAATTATAATTTCCTTTGATTTTATTTGCATGACCTCGTTCATGGATTGTGTGTTGCAATTTTATTACATTCTTTATAAAAGTATTTAATTTTAATTTTTTATTTGTCAAATTAATTTTTAAATTTAAAATGATTTGTTGATTTCAATTAATCATTGCATTGGGTTCATATGACTTATATGGTTCAATTATTTGTTTAAAACAAAACGGAAAAGATGAAAAGACAATAACCAAAATTATATATTTTGGACATAAATAAATTTTTCAAAATTTCCCACAAAGTATATTTTTATTTTAAAGTAGGATTGTCGTAGAATTTTATTTGATTTCATTTGAATGATTTGATCATTGCTTCTGTTGAATTTTTATTTATTTTTTATTTTTAATTGATTGAGTTTATTTTTTTTAATTCTAATTGATTTGTTGATTTTAACTAATCAATGCATTGAGTCCATATATGGTTAATGTGTTTGCTTAAATGAATGAGGAAAAAAGAAAAGACTATAACATATTTATCGTTAACCTATATGTTTAGGACATAAATTATTCTTGCACATATTTAGCCGAATAATTATATATTTATTTTAATGTAGCCTGTCGTATAATTTTTTTTAATGTTTTTTTTTATTGACTTCCCTGTTAATTATGTTATAGTTTTATTTGATTATTTATTTTTAGTTATAATGGATTAAATTTAATTAATCCATGCAGCCGGTGGAAGGAAAAAACATATACGAATAAACTTATTAATAGAATTTATCTTCAAGGAAACTAATTACTATGATATTGACAGGTGATCACAAGGATTTTGAATGTAAAAATTTCTTTTTATAAATTATATTAAAGGGGTGTTATATTTATAAAATTTTCATTTTCAAATTCTTCTAAACTACATTATGTACTCAGAGTAATTCCTGTATATAGTATATTACCCTAGTACACATTATGGTTTGAAAAAAATAAAATAAAATTGTACTCTCTTATATTAAATGTTTAAAAGTCATGTAACTTGCTATAAATGCACACAGTTATATAAATGGTTGCCTCAACACTTTTGGTATTCAGCAAAACTTAGCTTTCCCATTAATCATTACGATGAGAGAGTCTAAAGAGTTCGAAATTAGGTTTCAGTTCTTTCTCGCAATAGCATTTTGCTTGACTGTGATTGGGGCTGCTAATAATCCAGCAGATGATGATGGAAGGAAACCATGGCAAAATGGTAATGTCTCACCACCACCTCCTCCTACTCATAAGCCACCTATTATGGACAAATCCCCACCACCTCCACAACCTCATTCACCAACATCTCCACCACATCTACCAACTCGATTTAATTCTCCACCACCACCGCCACCACATTCACAAAACCCCCGGCCTCCACCACCCCTCTCTCTTATTCCACCTTCACCTTTATCTTCATATGCAAATACTCCAAAAACACCACCTCCGTATTATTCTCCACCTAATACTCCAACACCATTGCCTCATTACCTTTTCAAACCATCACCAACCATAGCACCTATGCGTCCAAATCCACCACTAATGCCCCCATCTATTGCAATACAACCTCCATTGTCGCCTTCAACTTTATCTCCATATGCAAATACTCCAAAAATACCTCCTTATTATTCTTCTTCGTCCAGTACTCCTACATCATCACCTCAGCACCCTATAAAATCATCACCTCCTTCATCAACCATAGCACCTATGCGTCCAAATCCACCACTAATGCCCTCATCCCCTGCAATACAACCTCCATTGTCACCTTCACCTTTATCTCCACATGCAAACACTCCAAAAACATCTTCTCCACATAGTACTCCCCCATCATCACCTCAATACCCTACCAAGCCATCACCTCCTTCATCAACCATAACACCTATGCGTCCAAATCCACCACTAATGGCCCCATCCCCTGCAATACAACCTCCGTTGTCACCTTCACCTTTATCTCCACATGCAAATACTCCAAAAACATCTCCTCCACATAGTACTCCTACATTGTCCCCTCAATACCCTACCAAGCCGTCACCTCCTTCATCAACCATAGCACCTATGCGTCCAAATCCACCACTAAAGCCCCCATCCCCTGCAATACAACCTCCATTGTCACCTTCACCTTTATCTCCATATGCAAGTACTCCAAAAACATCTCCTCCACGTAGTACTCCTACATTGTCCCCTGAATACCCTACCAAGCCATCACCTCCTTCATCAACCATAGCACCTATGCGTCCAAATCCACCACTAATGCCCCCATCCCCTGCAATACAACCTCCATTGTCACCTTCACCTTTATCTCCACATGCAAATACTCCAAAAACATCTCCTCCACATAGTACTCCTACATTGTCCCCTCAATACCCTACCAAGCCATCACCTCCTTCATCAACCATAGCACCTATGCGTCCAAATCCACCACTAATGGCCCCATCCCCTGCAATACAACCTCCATTATCACCTTCACCTTTAACTCCACATGCAAACACTCCAAAAACATCTCCTCCATATAGTACTCCTACATTGTCCCCTCAATACCCAACCAAGCCGTCACCTCCTTCATCAACCATAGCACCTATGCGTCCAAATCCACCACTAATGCCCCCATCCTCTGCAATACAACCTCCATTGTCACCTTCCCCTTTATCTCCACATGCAAATACTCCAAAAACATCTCCTCCACATAGTACTCCAACATTGTCCCCTCAATACCCTACCAAGCCATCACCTCCTTCATCAACCATAGCCCCTATGCGTCCAAATCCACCACTAATGCCCCCATCCCCTGCAATACAACCTCCATTGTCACCTTCACCTTTATCTCCACATGCAAATACTCCAAAAACATCTCCTCCACATAGTACTCCTACATTGTCCCCTCAATACCCTACCAAGCCATCACCTCCTTCATCAACCATAGCACCTATGCGTCCAAATCCACCACTAATGCCCCCATCCCATGCAATACAACCTCCACTGTCACCTTCACCTTTATCTCCACATGCAAATACTCCAAAAACATCTCCTCCACATAGTACTCCTACATTGTCCCCTCAATACCCTACCAAGCCATCACCTCCTTCATCAACCATAGCACCTATGCGTCCAAATCCACCACTAATGCCCCCATCCCCTGCAATACAACCTCCATCGTCACCTTCACCTTTATCTCCACATGCAAATACTCCAAAAACATCTCCTCCACATAGCACTCCTACATTGTCCCCTCAATACCCAACCAAGCCATCACCTCCTTCATCAACCATAGCACCTATGCGTCCAAATCCACCACTAATGCCCCCATCCTCTGCAATACAACCTCCATTGTCACTTTCCCCTCTATCTCCACATGCAAATACTCCAAAAACAACTCCTCCACATAGTACTCCTACATTGTCCCCTCAACACCCTCCCAAGCCATCACCTCCTTCATCAACCATAGCACCCATGCGTCCAAATCCACCACTAATGCCCCCATCCCCTGCAATACAACCTCCATTGTCACCTTCATCTTTATCTCCACATGCAAATACTCCAAAAACATCTCCTCCACATAGTACTCCAACATTGTCCCCTCAACACCCTACCAAGCCATCACCTCCTTCATCAACCATAGCCCCTATGCGTCCAAATCCATCACTAATGCCCCCATCCCATGCAATACAACCTCCACTGTCACCTTCACCTTTATCTCCATATGCAAATACCCCAAAAACATATCCTCCACATAGTACTCCTACATTGTCCCCTCAATATCCTACCAAGCCATCACCTCCTTCATCAACCATAGCACCCATGCGTCCAAATCCACCACTAATGCCCCCATCCCATGCAATACAACCTCCATTGTCACATTTATCTCCACATGCAAATACTCCAAAAACATCTCCTCCACATAGTACTCCAACATTGTCCCCTCAATACCCTACCAAGCCATCACCTCCTTCATCAACCATAGCCCCTATGCGTCCAAATCCACCACTAATGCCCCCATCCTCTGCAATACAACCTCCATTGTCACCTTCACCTTTATCTCCACATGCAAATACTCCAAAAACATCTCCTCCACATAGTACTCCTACATTGTCCCCTCAATACCCTACCAAGCCGTCACCTCCTTCATCAACCATAGCACCTATGCGTCCAAATCCACCATTAATGCCCCCATCCCCTGTAATACAACCTCCATTGTCACCTTCACCTTTATCTCCACATGCAAATACTCCAAAAACATCTCCTCCACGTAGTACTCCTACATTGTCCCCTCAATACCCTACCAAGCCATCACCTCCTTCATCAACCATAGCACCTATGCGTCCAAATCCGCCACTAATGCCCTCATCCCCTACAATACAACCTCCATTGTTACCTTCACCTTTATCTCCACATGCAAATACTCCAAAAACATCTCCAAATTCTCCCACGGGACATTCCCCTCCGCCACCATATATAACAAGCTCCTCACCTCCTCCCCCTTACTCAACACATTCACCACCTCCTCCTCCCTACTTAACCTATTCCCCACCATCTCCTTACTTAAACCATTCCCCACCTCCTCCTTTACCGTCACCACCATCCCAACAATGCTATGTGCTTTTCGGCATAAAAATATGTTTGTAATTCATCAATGATTTCTTCCCTTAACGCTCTTGTTCTCAATTATCCACCTTGTTTAAACAATTTACCTTTTCTTTCATAACCTTCACCACCTTATATTCTTGATTCTACAGTTCTCCATGTTTATTGTACACGTCACTATGATCTCCTAACACCTATAAAATTATCTCCTCGTGCATGTTATCAACTCGACCACTTACTTTTTTATGTTGTTCACTCACCTATTTCATGGTTTATGTTGTTGCTTTTATGTTAATGTTTTCTTGTTGTAATTCTGTTGTCGAGTATTGTTCCTATGAATAAAAGTCGAACACCCATTTTTATGGATGTTTGTGTTTACATGAAAATAATGAATTACTAATTAATTGACAAATGAAACAAATGATCCAATATTTTATTTTTTTATTTTGCTGGCTATAACCAATTATTAAATTTGAGAAAAGAATAAAATAATACAATTTATTTAATTATTTATTTTTAAGAAGAGAATAAAATAATAGCATTGATCACATCTTTTGAAGAAAAATGATAGGGTGAAATCTATCTCAGGAGCTGAAATGCAGTACAAAAACAGAGAGAATGAAAAAGGATAAAGAAGACTAGATAAGCAAACATATGATATTAAGCATAGTTATAATCATGGCAATTGAGTTTTAAAATATGGTAAAGTTTTGTTTTATAAATGACATTTTCATTTTAAAACAAATGTATCCAAAATAATTCCCTTAATGTGATCATAACTAAAACCAAATGCGGAACACCTATTCTACTTGTTAGATATCACACAAAGCTTATGCAAAGATTGCTAAGTGGTTCCCATAAACCAACGAAGCAACAATATGTTATTACACATTGTACCAACCTTGTATAGGTTCGGTTTTACAAAAAACTGCACTTGACCTAGGTATAAAAAATTTCTCTTCTTTTAGTATGTTAAACTACACTCCCTAAGCTTTCAAACAAGGTATCATAAGCTTAATTTGGATTTCTACAACTCCAGATATGTTTACCGTAAGTTAACTGCTCAAAACTGTCAACATACATCAACAACGAGTCTGCACTATTTTACAGCGTTCCATACTGCAGCAAAACTACTCATCTTTTTTCTCTAAATTTTAGATATGTTATAGTTGACACCTAGATCTTCAATTTGATATATTATCAGCCCTGTTTGGATAAGAAATGAAGGAGTTATGAATTTTTTAAGTTAATCAACTCTTGCCGTCAATTCCACAACAAACTGGGCAGCGAACATAAACAACAAACTGCATCCTATTTTTCTATCTTTGTTGTCCCATATTTAAGGACATTAAAGCTTACATCCTAAGCTACATAACAACAGCTCATACAACCCATTTGACAAAGAATTGAGTGAGATATGGCTTACCAAAGTTATACACATTATATTTACGTTGATAGTATTTCCACTGCTTTTCCAACAACTAGGAATTTCACAATTCTACTTTGTTAACAACACCTGATTGACAAAATATTCATTCCATTCGAACTCTATAATAAAGATAGCTCTGTGCCATTTACATAAACTTCCACACAATATTTACATATACCATTTATTCTTTAAAAAATATTTACATAGGCAATGTAGGCCTTTCAAAACATTAACTCCACTAGTTATCACATCAAAACATATATATACAGAGATTTCACGAAACATGCAACTATTCAACTACCAGCTCCAAGTACAACTCTAGTTTTTATCCATTGGCCTTTAACCTTTATCCTTATCTTCCACTGTAGAAGTACTTGAAATATATCCCCATAACGCGGGATGAGATAAACTCAATAAGCTTGGGGTTTATGGAGAAGTCTCCATGTAACACCTCACATTTCTAAGTTTAAATATTAATATATTAAATGAGGATTAAAGGGATGGATTAGTGAAAATCCTGGAAATTAGGCTAAAATACAAAGAAAGGATAAAACGGTAAATAGCCAAGCGCACAACCCTAGGAAGGTAATGTAACACCCCGTATGCATCCGGTTTGTTAACATGTCATCGTATTAAGCCACGCTTAACTTAAAATGTGGAATATGTTTTTCTGTTCAATTATAATGTCATTATTCTTAGCCAAGTTGACTACTTAATCAATTTTCATAAAACATCGCCTGTATGTAATTGCAAAATACAACTAACTGAAATACCTCATAATATAAATAACAGTGAGTATCTAAAATCACGGAACTACTACACGTAGTTCGGACACAATCCTGATACCTTATTACAACTCCAATCTAAAACAAGACATAGTCAAATCCATGTGGCATGGACAATCCCCATGATCACCAAATAAGGCAACACAGACAAATATAGTCTCAACAATGGCAACATAATAATAACAATCTAATAGCATATCATCAGCAGATATAACCCAGCATCCAAACATGTCAGCACATAAACAACAATATCATATAAGTTATGGCCTCTTGCCGCTGGAGGTCTCAACCCCCGCATTACCTGAACCTGAAATGGTGCCCCAAACGTGGGGTGAGATCTCTAAAAAGAAATCTCAGTAAAACAAGGGGTCCTCAAGGATCTTCCACCCCAAGCTCACTTACATGTGCAATATAAGTTCTAAAAACAGTTCAACAATATAAGTTCCAAAACCAATGCAGTGCAACAGATAATCACGCCATGTGTGTTATCACTATTCTACTGGCCAGAGAAGTGCAGGAATACGTCTATTACCCACATAGTACGCGCCCATGCCGTACCTACCCACAGGATCACAGCCCGTCTAGGCGAAAACCATATGCATATCATAAGACACTCACATATAACAGCTCAATAGCATTTCATAAAGCAATACATGAAAACAACATCATGCATATAAACCATCCCCCCATGGGACATGGTGGAACCAACAATCGCTAAACCGAGGACACGAAAGCTTACCTTGCAAGCTAGCTATCCAAGCCAAAAGTCGGCACAAGCTCAATGTCCAAACACAGTAGAATCACAATCTGTTTTGGACCAATAATTATATCAATAATCATACTGAACAAGAATAAGACATGCATCTGTATGTACAATACAACGCCTTTTCTTTACGTTTCATGTCTTTAGGCTTCCCACAAAGCCACAAGTCCTTAATCATTTAGATTCTGGCTTAACTAGTCATTACAGAAGCTCAACTTCATCAATCTAGGGTCCACAAACCCAAAACACAGCTCTGTATGTACAATACAGCTACTGTCCTCGAAAACCCAGAATATCCGGATATATGTCGGGGCCATATCTGGATATGCATATCCGGATATCACAAAGTCCATATCCGGATATTTCGCAACAAAATGCTGTTTCTGCATTTCGCGAGATATCACTTCCAAGGTTCCATTTTTAACACTTATAAACGTTAAAGCATGCATCTTTAAGCCCATTAAGGTTCATATACTGGTTGGTTACTTGTTTATCTTATTAAACATGGCAAGACTCCACTTTTACCCATTAAAACTCATGATCAAATGTTGTACAACTTACCCAAGGCTCAAAACAGAGCAAAGGATGCTCTTGGAGCTCACCAATCAACTCCAAAGATTCTGATTTTGAAGGTGCACGAAAATGGCATACAAAGATGGATCATTTCTTCACAAAAGAAGCCACTTGGAGTTTCTACAACTAAGAAAAGGCTCCAACAACTCAAGACAAGAAAGCTCAGCCCACCCCTCACCAAAATAGTGACTGGAGACTCAGAATGTGCACCCACACCTCCTCACAATACAAGTTCTCAAG
Organism: Gastrolobium villosum; assembly: GCA_032173675.1. Classification (NCBI taxonomy): domain Eukaryota; kingdom Viridiplantae; phylum Streptophyta; class Magnoliopsida; order Fabales; family Fabaceae; genus Gastrolobium; species Gastrolobium villosum. The sequence continues at coordinate 79,290 of JAVKPL010002614.1, read as the reverse complement.
TGTATACTAGTCTAAAGATGAATAAATCAAGGAAAAGAGGTAACTTAGAGAGTTTTTCATGCAACAAGGACAAAGGGAGAAGGTGACCAGCAAGGAGGCACACACAACAGCCAAAACCCATGCATAAAGGCTGGAGAATCAGCCTAGGGTTGTGTGAAAGGGTCTATTTATAGGTCACTTAAGATTAAACACACAGTGTTAGCATTAATAGCTACGATTAACATTTTAATACCAAGCTTAGGATTCTGAACCTACTCATTTTTCTAAGATTTATCATATTTTTAATTTATTTTTCGCAGCACCTTTCCGGTACGCGCTTTTCCATAGCCAGTATCAGTTCTGGCAACAGTTCACATTATTTCGACTTGAAACTTGTTTTACAAGTCCTAAATATTATTTTAGGAATATTCCCACACTTATTATATTTTTTCGGGATACTTCATTGGTACGCATTTATACCGAGTAGCAGAACCGGTATCTGCGCTTTTCGTCAGAAAAACGACTTTCAGCATTATTAATCACTTACCATAATTATGTAAGCCTTATAATAATTTTTAGGGTCAATTATTGAATTATTTCCTAATTTCTCATAATTAATTAATTAACTTTCTTAATTAACATTGTGGGTTCTTACATTCACCCCACCTTTTTAGGATTTTTTCCTCAAAATAAGAAACATATCTGCCTCGAAGCTCGGGATACTGCCGGAGAAGCTCGTCCTCTCACTCTCAAGTGCATTCCTCAGGAGTTCGCCAAGTCCACTGCACCTTGACCATCGAAATGGTCTTGCTCCTTAGCTGCTTCTCGTCGCGATCAAGAATCTTGAGTGGTCCGACGGGAGTCTTTAGGTTTTCCCGAACCTTCACAACATCCGGTTGCACCGCGTGCGAAGGATCCACTACAAACTTGCGATGTTGAGACACGTGAAACAAGTCATGGATGTTGGCCAAGTTCGGAGGCATGGCAAGCCGGTAGGCAACAGGTCATACTCTACCAAGTATTTGGTACGACCCAAAGAATCGCGGGCTCAGTTTCCTCACTCTGAGTGCCCAACCAACACCGGTGACAGGTGAAAGTCTCACAAACACGTGCTCTTCCTGACTGAGCTCAAGTGGTCGATGCTTGACATCGTGGTAGCTCTTCTGGCGATTCTGTGCCTGCTTCAGTTTTCCTCTGATCAACTGAAACGAATATCCAAACCAAACAACTCTTTATCTCCAACTTCAGACCAACAGGTAGGAGTTCTACACCTCCTACCAAACAGCGCCTCGTAGGGTGCCATTCCCAGGCCAGCAAGGAAACCACAGTTGGCAAAAAATTCAACCGATGATAGGTACCTATCCCATGCTGGGCCCTGCTCCAAGGTGCAACCCCTCGACATGTCCTCCAAGGTCTGGATGGTCCGCTTAGACTGTCCAACAGTCTGACTGCGTACCAAAAGCTCCCTACAGTGCCTCCCAGAACCGAGATGTGAACTTCGCAAAAGGTAGTAAAGCTTGAAGGAGGAAGGAAATGAGTTTATATAGGCAAGTAGAGAGGGATAATGGAGAGTTTCTCAGGACGTGGAGGTTAAAGAAAGGAAGTTGAGGAGGTAGTGGGATGAGAACATCACAGAATGAATGGTCAGGGGTTAGTGGTTTTCAACTGCTGCTGATGGTGGTAAGGAAGTGGAACAATTTAGGTTAGAAACGTGGGAGAGAGGGAAATCAGAAAGGGATCAGTTGCATTAATGGCTGAGGAGACAATTGCTTTTTCAGGGCACGTTTTTCAAAATTTGCAATGAGTGCAGATTTGATAACGGTTGCGCATATATACGTGACTCAGCAGGGACATGTATCCCTGTCACTCTTATCTCCTAAGCCAGGGAACGTTCCCTTTGTCTTTTACCTATATGCAAAAAATAAATATATACTAATTCCTAATGAATAAAATTGTGACACCCTCCCCTGTACGCGTCCAAGGGAGTTGTCTGCTAAGCGGATTAGAGTCGTAAAGGATTTGAATTAAATACAGAACTGTGTTTTCATGTTACTAATTTACTCTTAGTTTGAAATCTGGTGGTTTACTGAAATCAGAGTCGAATTTCAAAAAAAAAAATACATTGTTTGCTGAAATAGTAATTTTCATGAAAAACCTTGCTCCATTGTAAAAATCACATCCAATCGGGAACAAAAAATCTAAAAGATCTTATTTGACACAAAAAAACTAGACATCTGGGGCTTTACGTGCATATGAAAATTATTTCTTTCGGAGGTGTTTAGCCCCTCAAAACAGAACTTGCAAGGTGAGAGATAAATCAGTGAAATTATTCCAAAATGACCTGACTTGTAAAAATCATAATAATTCGAGCTTTCAGAATTTCATTGTAGAGTTTATTTAATCTGAAACTAGACATCTGGGGTTTTAAGTACATATAAATTATACCCCAATTAGAGGTATGTAGCCCCAGAAATTGAACTCATAAAGTGCTCGCTAAATCAGTTTCAGAAATCCGAATTTAAAAACAGACAGAGATTGTTTTCACAAACGAGTTCAACATACGCAATTTACAAACACTACATAAATCCAAAAATAAAGTAATATAATATATGTCCCAACATTTTACCAATTTCCCAAATATTACACCAATGTCAAATATTTCATGCGCATTCAGCAAAATCAGCAAACAGACAGTAGAATTCCCAACAGCAGCATGTAAACAGATTATCCCCAATACAAGCACATCATCATCAAATTCTTTTTCGTACAGATGCTAACATATAATTATAGTGCGTATATAACACCAGAATACTAATCAGAGTGCGTATATAATGCCAGAGTAATAATCGGAGAACGCCAGAGGTGTACGTTCATAGCACCGTCGTGCACGTACTACAAACATAGTGGAGATTCCATATGGCTCCCAAAGGTGAATTCCACTGGACCTATGCGGACTGAAGCCAAGTGTCCCATACCCTGGTACCGGAGGGATGCCTATATGATGCGTGCTCAATCATATGCTTACTTATATTATATACTTCGGTTTCCAAGATGAATGCACAATGCTGTATGCCATGACATGATTCGCACACACAAACAGAAACAGATGAATTATGATGTGCATATGCATGACTAGATCATAATCATAATAACATATATATCTTGTACTTTTAATCTCAAGCTGCCGAATAACAAATATTTCCATCGGCAGAATTTTCCATCATGTCAAGTCCAAAGGCAGATTACCAATAATATTTAACAGAATACAAATCATCAGGCACATTTGAGCATCAGTTCAAAATTCCATACGCTAGCTAATAGTCACAATAGGTCTCACCACCAAACACATACCTCGAGTCTTTAACATTTTTAATCGACACATCACCGAATAGTCCACATTTAGGATCTTGCGCACCTAACCAATACATGTATCAAGTCATAATTTATTACATACATTTCCTATACATTACAAAGCTTTTCCCTTCTCCTAGATCCTTTGTTCACCATCGGTTTCATGATCCTTAAATTAGATTAATGTTCTGACTCAAAGTTACCATACCATATGTTCTCAAGTGGCATAATCAAGGTTTCTAATGCAGGTAGGTTCGGTTTTTCTCAACTACGAGATGCTATGATTTTCCCCTTTAACCAAACTCTACCTACATTGCTTATACATGAGCTAAAATGTCAATTACAGGCTGTCTACATGAGTTTAAAATACATGCAAGTCCTAAATCAAATCGGGTTTCATGGTCCTTGTATTTATTTAATTATTTTAACTTAGAGCTTTTTTTTTAACAGTGGATAATAAGTGACATAAACATGATCTTCTATGCATGTAAGTTCGGATTCTTGTCTCTAACATATGCTTCCAACTTTTATTTACAAAAGTGCCCAAAATCCAACATTACTTATGCCCGCAGGTTCAATTTTCATCATCACAAGGTGCTTATAATTTATCATTTCACATAGTGTTCTACATGCATATGAGGGTGCTCATGACACCTTTATACATACTGCCTATACAATTTTAAAACATGCATAACTAGATTATATTCTGGTCCAAAAGACATTCCTACAGTATGACAAGAACTCTTTTCCGATCTTAAAATGGTTCTTTTACTACATACATTTTATAGTTGAGAATTTAATTTTACCAACAGTTAGCCAGAAGAAAAACCCTCTGTTCCAGGTACACACAGCTTCATTTTATGACCATCTCCTACTTATGTCACTTAAACATGACCAAATAAATTATTAGCATGCTGCCTCCAACAGCCTAGCGCCTGCATAGGCTATTAATTTTAATCCTACCACATGTTATTAAATGACAAACTCCCAAAGTTACCTACACATGCAGATTCGGCTCTATAAGTATTACCAAGGTTTATCTTTTTATTTTAACATAACATAATTGAAATCATAAGGGTGTGCTAACAAGACCGTGCACAGGAAAGTAAACTGGCCTTTGAAGGCCGATGCATGTAAGGTGTAAAAACAAAAAAATTTACCGCAGAACATACATGCACACATAGGTTCATGCTTTAAGACAGCATGATGTTACCTTGTTTTTGGCCTGATCAGTCAGGGAGATCAGATGTCAGGCTTGAAGGGTTCAAACCCTCTAATGGTGATCCACACCACCGTTCGTCAATGATGCAAGAACCCCTTCTTGAAAGCCACCAGATGAACACCACAGTGAGGCTTGCTATGCGCACAAGTGGTGAAGGTGGAGGCTAGGTATTCTGTTTGGAAAGGTGTAGTGAACTACCCTACAGAATGGTGCATCAGATGAAGGAGAGTTGGCTAGGTTTTCTTGACAAAACCCTAAGGTGAGGAACCAGTATATTTGCGCACACCTTGATGAGAGGAGGAGAGAATTAATTCATTCAAAATGAATAACAAACTTTCAAACTTATTTGAAACTTGCACATGGAACAGGGGAGGATAAGGTGGAGCTGTTGCAAAACCAATTTTGCCAACAACCTCCAATCTTATCCTCATGAAATTAAGTTCAAAATAATTTAAACTTAAATTCATAAACTATCATATAGTATACTTTTCATGCACATAATTCAGCCCTAGAAGGGGTCCAAATATATTGAGTAATTGCATTCAAAATTTGAATCAACTCACTCACTGATTCCCTCAACCACCAAATCTGAATGAAGCTTTATTTTAAGTGATAAGATGACATCGTTATCACTCAAATTTGTGCACCAAACATGTAAGAACCCACACCGCTAATTAAGGTAATTAGTGAATTAATTATGATAATTAGGAAATGATTACATAATTGACCCTAATAATTATTAATGGGCTTAGATAATTATACTGAGTGAGTAAAAATGCTGAAAGTCGCTTTTCGGAAGAAAAGCGCAGATACCGGTTCTGCTACTCGGTATAAATGTGTACCGGAAAAGCATCCCGGAAAATTATAACGAATGCATGATAATTACTAGAATATTATGTAGGACTTGTAAAACAAGTTTCAAGTCAAAATAACGTAATCTGATGCCAGAACTGATACTGGCTATGGAAAAGCGCGTACCGGAAAGGTGCTCCGAAAAATAAAATAAAAATATGACAAATCTTAGAAAAATGCGTAGGTCTAGATTCCAAAGTTTGAGATCAAGATCTTTTACTTTGCTATTAAGGCTAATACTGCGCGTGTGTGGCCTTGTGCCTATAAATAGACCCATTTGGCACAAAACCCTAGACATTCTAAAATTTCCTACGTAGGGTGGCTGCTGCCTTGTGTGGAAAAACACTGTTCATGGCTTCTCTTCCCTTTTCTTGAGGTTGAAGCCATTCCCTTCACATTTCTCCTCTTGTAAACACTTGTGAGTGGCGTTGTGAGTATGAATGGTGGTTTCTTCTGAATGTTGAGTTGCTGTTTATGGCTTTGTTGGAAGCCTTAAGACGTAAAACGTAAAGGAAAGGCGTAGTCTTTAAGTTGTATGCTTGTGGTGCATAAATATTGATGTATTATTGGTCCATATCAGATTGTGATACTGCTGTTTGTGGACTTGTGGGTGGTTGAACTCTTGGCTTGGATAGCTAGCTTGCAAGGTAAGCTTTCGTGTCCTCGGTTTAGCCATTTTGTTGTTCCACCATGTCCCATGGGGATGGGTTTATGCATGCTGTGTTACATGCTTTATTGTTTTGGAAATGCTGTTGAGCTATTTATATGCAATGAGCTTTTATGAGATGCATGTGGTGTCCACCTAGACGGTAAGCCTGAGTATGTAGTACATACAAGATGGTGAAGCTGTGGGTGAGGTGCAGGTAGTATCCATGTACTCATGTAGGCATAGACATATTCCTACATTTCTCTGGCTAGTAGATTTGATAAGCACACATGGCATGATTAATCGCTGCATCGCATGATTTTGGAACTTATATTGTAAATACTGTTTTTGAACTTATATTACACATGTAAGTGAGCTTGGGGTGGAGACTCCTTGAGGACCCCTTGTCTTACTGAGATTTCTTGTTAGAGATCTCACCCCACGTTTGGGGACGCTTATTTCAGGATCAGGTAATGTTGAGGGCTCAGGTGGCAGGAGGCCAGAGCTGAGTTGATGTTATGATATGCTGTCGTGCTGGATTTACTGTTATGTTTTCCGTCTGATTATGTTATCATGTTGAGACTATTTGTGGGCATTGTTGCCTTATTTGGTGAGCATGGGAATTGTCCATGCCACATGGTTTGACTATTGTCTTTTAATTTAATGTTGTAATTAAAGTATCAGGATTTTGACCCAGGCTACATGTTGTAGTCCTGCGGCTTTAGATACTCACGTATTATTTATATATGAGGTATTCCATTTAGTTGTCTTGCAATTTACATACAAGCAGTATTTTATGAAATTGATTAAGTAATCAAGTTGGCTAAGGTTAATGACGTCATAATTGAATTAAAGAAAAAGTTATTCCGCATTTTAATTAAGCGTGGCTTAATACGATAGTATGTTAACAATCCGGGTTAACACGGGCTGTTACAAAACAGCCCAAGGATATGCTCCAAAGATGCTTCTTGATCCAAGGAATATGCTCCAATAAGATCATGTCTTATCCTTTTGTTATGAAACAACTTTTCAAAGCCAATTCAAATTCGAATTCAAACACTTGAATTCAAATGTTCAAACATTCAAATTCAAAATTCAAAATTCAAAATTTCAAAATTCAAATTCCAAATTCGAATTTCAAAATTCAAATTCCAAATTCAAATTTCAAAATTCAAATGTCAAATTCAAAATTCGAATTTCAAAATTCAAATTCCAAATTCAAATTTCAAAATTCAAATTTCAAATTCAAAATTCGAAATTCAAATATTTGATTATTAATTTAACTAATTAAATTAATTAGTATTGGCTTGGACTATCCAAGCCCATTACTAAGCTCCATGCACTACCCACCCATTTAGGTGGGCTTCCAAACAGCTTCTTGGGCTAACAACCATTATTAGGCCCAATACCTTTAAAACTAGTCCATCATGACTACAAGGTGTTAGTGTGTGACCCATTAGGTCCAACTTAGCTTCTGACATAACTGGGCTTGTGCCCAACAAGCCCACAACCCAATTAATGACAACACAGAGCACTAGCAATGCTTTGTTGCCCCAGAACTAGTCAGATTAATGACTTGATCATCCTATTGCACATATTTGGTTACCGTATGTATTTCCCTTCGTCTCGGTTATCTTCCCATTAACCTAGGGTAAGGAAATGTATCAACCCCTGCGGTTTAGGGTAAGCTTTATTCGAAATAGGGAATCTTCAATTTACTGACTCTAAAGGCAGATCATCTCATGATCTCTTTTACTATGCATAGATTCCCGAGTCCCTGTAAATGTCATCCCGATTTCTCCGGTTTACAGATAACCTAATCTCTCACAGAGATTTGACGAATTCCTTCAGCTTATTACCCTAGCCCTGTGCCCTTTAAGGACACGCACAACAGTATACCTATGAGTCTCCATGTTTCAGGCAGACGAGGCATACAATCAAAACATGCCTTCAAGAACACAGTCTAGGTAATAAATTCTGGTCTAAGGAAAGACATACCCAAACATAAAGAGATTACTCTAATGACACTATCTATGAGATTTCCTCATAGAGTCTCTTTTTGGGTCTGTTCAGTGCGAGCTATACTCTTATAGGTCCACCCACGACTTTAGCTAAGATATCTCCATATCTGCAGCTCATGAGGTCTTTACCTTGTATCCATATACAAGTAGATAAGTCGTACCAGTCTTACTATATACCGCTAAATGAAAGGAATAAAGCATAGCATATTAGCCCTACATGTATCACCGAAATCGAGATCACTGATCCCCAAACTCAGTGTCTCTAGACGAGGAACATATAATTAGGAATAGACATGCAATATCCTTGAATCCTCATGATCGTGATCTCATCACAGATACTTAAGAGATACATGTTCTATTCCAAGGGGTTTATCCAGTTCGTTCATATAATATTAACAGTAATATCAAGACACAATATGAAACTGAATAAATAGTGTTTTCATTTATTTGCGACAAACAAAGTTCTACATCTAGTGTCCTTTATTTAATCAAAAGATTGTCTCTAGGACACCCATATGCTAACAAGCTCCCACTTGGCCTAGAGCCAATCAGACCTAAGTCGTATGCCCAAAGCCTCATAATGACTATCATGTTTTCTCTGAGAAACATCCTTTGTCAGAGAATCGGCCAGGTTATCGTCTGTGGGAACATAATACATTTTTACATCATTCCTATCAATGATTTCTCTAATCAAATGATATCTGCGGAGCACGTGTTTAGATCTTTGATGAGACCTAGGTTCCTTTGACTGCGCAATGGCTCCTGTGTTGTCGCAAAGCAACTGTATGGGCTCATCCACGCTTGGAACCACCCTTAGTTCATTTATGAACTTCTTGATCCACACTGCCTCCTTAGCTGCTTCAGAAGCAGCTATGTATTCAGCCTCTGTCGTTGAATCTGCTGTTGTCTCCTGCTTGGAACTTTTCTAAGACACTGCCCCACCATTTAAGGTGAATATGAATCCTAACTGTGACTTGCAGTCATCTTTGTCACTCTGAAAGCTGGCATCAGTGAACCCTTTCACTGTTAACTCATTAACCCCACCATAGACCAGAAACGCATCCTTAGTTCTTCTTAAGTATTTAAGGATGGTTTTGACTGCCGTCCAGTGACCCTCTCCAGGGTCTGACTGATATCTGCTCGTAATGCTTAAAGCATATGAGACATCTGGTCTCGTACATATCATGGCATACATGATGGATCCAATAGCCGAAGCGTATGGAATTCCACTCATGCGATCCTTCTCAGGCTGTGACTTAGGACACATAGCCCTTGATAGGTGTACCCCATGACTGACAGGAAGAAAACCCCTTTTTGACCCTTCCATGCTAAACCTCTTTAGCATCTTGTCAACGTACGTGGATTGAGATAAACCCAGCAGCCTCTTGGATCTATCTCTATAGATCTTTATACCAAGTATAAAGGTTGCCTCTCCCAAATCCTTCATGGTAAAGTTTTCTGAAAGCCACTCTTTCATTATTTTTAATGTGGGGATGTCATTTCCTATTAGCAATATGTCATCTACATAGAGCACTAGGAAGACGACATTACGCCCACTAACCTTTCTGTAAACACAAGGTTCATCCTCGTTCTTGATAAAACTGTTACTCTTAACGACTTCATCAAAACGTATATTCCAACTCCTTGATGCTTGCTTTAGCCTATATATTGACCTTTGTAGTTTGCATACCATATGCTCCTGATCTTTGATTTCAAAGCCTTCAGGTTGTGTCATGTACACTTCCTCCTTCAAGAACCCATTCAAGAAGGCGGTCTTGACATCCATTTGCCAAATTTCATAGTCGTGGTATGCTGCTATTGCAAGCATGATCCTAATAGATTTGATCATGGCAACTGGTGAGAAAGTTTCATCATAGTCAACTCCTTGTCTTTGACGATACCCTTTCGCCACCAACCTAGCTTTGTAGGTCTGAACGTTGCCATCTGCATCAGTCTTTCTTTTAAAGACCCATTTATTAAAGATAGGAACTATTCCTTGTGGTTTAGGAACCAAGGTCCATACCTTGTTCTGATACATCGAATCCATTTCAGATTCCATGGCTTCAAGCCATCTTGAGGAGTCAACATCTTTGACCGCCTCCTCGTAGTTACTTGGTTCATCATCCTCAACAGTTTGCTGATTTTCAATCACAAACCGGTACCTCTCAGGTGGATGGATGACCCTCGTAGATCTACGGAGTTGTGTGTTTACTTCTCCATTGGAGAATGTCGCCTGCGGAGCAGACTCGGGTTCCTCAATCTGTTCTTGTGGATCTTGCACTTCTTCAAGATCAATCTTACTCCCACTGCCTCCTTGAGAGATCAAATCCTTCTCAAGGAACTCAACATTCTTTGACACAAACACTTTGTGTTCTTCCACGGAGTAGAAGCAGTATCCCTTAGTACCTTTAGGATACCCCACAAATAGACATTTAGTACTCTTAGCACTAAGCTTGTCTGATGTGAACGCTTTGACATAAGCTGGCGATCCCCATACCTTGAGGTAACTCAGGTTGGGTCTCTTACCACTCCATATCTCATATGGTGTGGTCTGAACAGATTTAGACGGTACCCTATTTAGAAGGTATGCCGCTGTGTCTAAGGCATATCCCCAAAACGATTTTGGAAGTTGAGTCTCACTCATCATAGACCTAACCATGTCTAACAAGGTCCTGTTTCTCCTTTCGGAGACACCGTTTTGGTGTGGTGTGTAAGGAGCGGTAAGTTGTGAGAGAATTCCATTTTCTCTCAGATAATCCTGAAACTCGTGGCTCAAATATTCACCACCATGATCTGATCGTAATGTCTTAATCATCTTGCCACGCTGTTTCTCCACTTCATTCCTAAACTCTTTGAACTTTTCAAAAGCTTCAGATTTATATCTCATTAGGTATATATACCCAAATCTTGATTTGTCATCTGTAAAGGTAATGAAATAGGAATATCCACCTCTAGCCTCAATAGACATTGGGCCACATACATCAGTATGAATGAGTTCTAATAACTCACTAGCCCTATGACTCTCAAGCCCTTTGGGCTTTTTCGAATCATTTTCCCAGCTAGACAAGATTCACATTGTCCATAGGATTCCAAATCCATGGAGTCCAGGTATCCATCTCTATGCATCCTAGACAATCTTGTTTCATTTATGTGCCCTAGTCTACAGTACCAAAGATAAGATTGATTATCCGTTTTAGGTCATTTCACATCTATATTGAGCACTTCATTTCCCATTTCCAACACATACAATCCATCTATTAAAGAAGCAGTACCATAAACCATATCATTCAAAATGATAGAAAAAGTACCATCCCTAATACTGAAAGTATAACCATCTTGTTCTAAACAAGAAATTGTAATAATGTTTCTAGAAATATGCGGAACATAAAGACAATTATTCAAATGCAACAAAAGGCCCGTAGGCAAAATAAGGTCAGCATCTCCAACTGAATGAGCAGCAACCCTTGCTCCATTACCAACTCGGAGATCCACCTCGTTTCTATCCAATCTCCTTGGGCTCCTAAGTACCTGCAACATATTGCAGATATGAGAGCCACATCCGGTATCCAATACCCATGAGGTTGGATTAGCATAAGAATAATTTATCTCAATCATGAAAATACCTGAGGCAGAAGCATCACCATGCTTCTTGTCCTTGACATTGTTCAGGTAGTCTGGACAATTCCTCTTCCAGTGGCCTTTCTTGCCACAATGGAAGCACTCAGCATCACCCTTATCCTTAGGTGCCTTCTTACCCTTCTTCTTGCCCTTCTTCTTCTTGGATTTTCCTTTGGGCTTAAGGGGGTCACCTTTTGCAGGCTCCTTACCTTTTCCCTTGGCCTTTCTAGGCCCACCAATCAAAAGAGCCTGTGTCCTATCCTTCTTGATAGACACTTCAGCTGTTGTTAACATGCTTAACAACTCAGGCAAGCTCACTTGCATCCCATGCATATTGTAATTCATGATGAATTGACTGAAGGAAGGTGGAAGTGAGGTGAGGACTAAGTCATTACTTAGCTCGGCATCCATGATGAAGCCTAGGTTTCCTAGCTTCTCAATCAGCCCGATCATCTTGAGAACATGGCTGCCAACAGACATGCTCTCAGTCATCCTACGAGAGAACAGTTCTCTTGAGGCCTCATACCTCTCATGCCTGCCTTTAATATCATACAATTCCTTGAGATGTACGATAATAGAGGGAGCATCCATATGCTCATGCTGCTTTTGCAGTTCAGGCGACATGGATGCCAACATGATGCATACTGCTATCACATTGTCATCCAAGTGCTGTTGATGGGTTACGAAATCAAATTCCGCAAGCCCTTCTTCCCCTTCCCGTGGAGCTACGGGTATTACAGCATCTAAAACGTAGGCAATCTTTTCGGCCCTTAGAACAATTCTTAGGTTCCGATACCAGTCCATAAAATTTGAACCGGTCAGTTTATTCGTATCGAGTATTGAATGCAGTGACAGTGGATTAGTCATACTATAAGCTGAAAAGATGTAAAGATAGTTTTAGTTAATATACGGTTATGTAGTTAAAAGCAAATTATTAAAGACTTTAAATAATTTGCCCCTCCCACTATTTTATCTAAGTCAAAGACCCTTCCTATTTGACTTAGGGTTAATCTACTTTAGATTTTACCTTAGTGGGATTAAGAGTGCGATTATTTATTTTAATCTCCGTCTGAGACCGCAAGATTAATTTAAATAATGGGTTGATCTTTATCAACAGTATCTCATACCCTCTCTTAACATTAAGTTGACAACTCTTTGTCACTTAGTGGTGCATCTCATGCAACCAACCTAGCACCATTACCCTAAGCACATAAGCCCGGCTGTGCCTGCAACTTATGTCTTAGTTAAGCATTAAACCAGCACCCTAAGTGTCTTACACTTCAAACACTACTCTAGCTCAACGAAACAGTGGGTCCCAACTGAGTTGTGGAGCACCACTATGTAGAAGAGTTTTGAGTAGCATTAGTGGTGGGAGGTAATCATACACTTAATTATTTATTCCTTTTAAGGGTTCCTTTTATTTTAGGGTTAATTAGGTCCCATCAAACGCATGTTGTAAGTTATCATGCTAGTCGTTACCTATGTCAAACATCTATCGGTATACACTAGTCGCTATTGGACAAACATAATAACCATACAAAATGCGTTTTGCCCAATTCATGCATACTAGACGTTCTAATCATACATGCATATAAACAGTTTATATTGAGATAGCCATGGTGCTCGCGCTTTTGTCCTTTTTGCTTCTTTAAGCAACGGCCGCTTGTCGTCTATACGCCACTAGCCTATTTCTCTAATTACACATAATTAAAGAAACTCCAAAACATCTATAGAGGGACAAAATTACAAAATTTAAATTACAAATACACTTGTAAATTAAAGGGCGCGATTACACATTAATTTAAATTTCAAAAATTCAAATCAGGGCACCATGACCATCCCCTTCCTGTTTGTACCTGAAAAGTTCAAAACTTGCAAACACAAACATTATATTATCACATATATTTTGACATTTAACATTTAAACATCAAAAATAACATCAAGATTCATAATCTTAAATTTCTCAATTGGCCGAATTTAAAAACAATTTTAATTCAAATTTTGTTAATTCTTTCTTAAAGAAAACAAAATTAAACCAAGCATGTAGCCATAAACACCTTAATGGCCGAATCATATAGGTGACTATATGATAAAATTTGTCACAAAATTTCACGCATATAAACATGACACAATTCATGGAGAAAAATAAGAAATCATTCAAGGTACTCTTAGTACCCTCCATGGCCGAATCTACCCTTTCAAAAAGGGTGTTCCTTTTAAAACTTTCATAAAGAAAAAGAAACTAAACCATGATGCATAATGTTTTATGAACACATAATCAAATTTACATGTTCATAAAAACAAAAACTTTAACACTTTAAAAGATTTGTGATTCAAAATCCATATGTAGAATTTAAACTTTAACCCTTTAAAGATTTTGACCGTGAAAAACTCCTTTCACAAACAAGGTACCATCACCCGCCGATGGTAAAGCAACCGGGTTCTGATACCACTTGAAAGTAAACTGGCCTTTGAAGGCCGATGCATGTAAGGTGTAAAAACAAATTTTTTTACTGCGGAACATACATGCTCACATAGGTTCATGCTTTAAGACAACATGATGTTACCTTGTTTTTGGCCTGATCAGTCAGGGAGATCAGATGTCAGGCTTGAAGGGTTCAAACCCTCTAATGGTGATCCACACCACCGTTCGTCAATGATGCAAGAACCCCTTCTTGAAAGCCACCAGATGAACACCACAGCGAGGCTTGCTATGCGCACAAGTGGTGAAGGTGGAGACTAGGTATTCTGTTTGGAAAGGTGTATTAAACTACCCTACAGAATGGTGCATCAGATGAAGGAGAGTTGGCTAGGTTTTCTTGACAAAACCCTAAGGTGAGGAACCAGTATATATGCGCACACCTTGATGAGAGGAGGAGAGAATTAATTCATTCAAAATGAATAACCAACTTTCAAACTTATTTGAAACTTGCGCATGGAACAGGGGAGGATAAGGTGGAGCTGTTGCAAAACCAATTTTGCAAACAACCTCCAATCTTATTCTCATGAAATTAAGTTCAAAATAATTTAAACTTAAATTCATAAACTATCATATAGTATACTTTTCATGCGCATAATTCAGCCCTAGAAGGGGTCCAAATATATTGAGTAGTTGCATTCAAAATTTGAATCAACTCACCCACTGATTCCCTCAACCACCATATCTGAATGGAGCTTTGTTTTAAGTGATAAGATGACAGCCTTATCGCTCAAATTTGCGCACCAAACAGCCCAAGGATATGCTCGAAAGATGCTTCTTGACCCAAGGAATATGCTCCAATAAGATCCTGTCTTATCCTTTTGTTATGAAACAACTTTTCAAAGCCAATTCAAATTCGAATTCAAACACTTGAATTCAAATGTTCAACATTCAAATTCAAAATTCAAAATTCAAAATTCCAAATTTCAAATTCAAAATTCGAATTTCAAAATTCAAATTCCAAATTCAAATTTCAAAATTCAAATTCAAAATTCGAAATTCAAATATTTGATTATTAATTTAACTAATTAAATTAATTAGTAATGACTTGGACTATCCAAGCCCATTACTAAGCTCCATGCACTACCCACCCATTTAGGTGGGCTTCCAAACAGCTTCTTGGGCTAACAACCATTATTAGGCCCAATACCTTTAAAGCTAGTCCATCATGACTACAAGGTGTTAGTGTGTGACCCATTAGGTCCAACTTAGCTTCTGACATAACTGGGCTTGGGCCCAACAAGCCCACAACCCAATTAATGACAACACAGAGCACTAGCAATGCTTTGTTTCCCCAGAACTAGTCAGATTAATGACTTGATCATCCTATTGCACATATTTGGTTACCGTATGTATTTCCCTTCGTCTCGGTTATCTTCCCATTAACCTAGGGTAAGGAAATGTATCAACCCCTGCGGTTTAGGGTAAGCTTTATTCGAAATAGGGAATCTTCAATTTAATGACTCTAAAGGCAGATCATCTCATGATCTCTTTTACTATGCATAGATTCCCGAGTCCCTGTAAATGTCATCCCGATTTCTCCGATTTACAGATAATCTAATCTCTCACAGAGATTTGACGAATTCCTTCAGCTTATTAACCTAGCCCTGTGTCCTTTAAGGACACGCCCAACAGTATACCTATGAGTCTCCATGTTTCAGGAAGACGAGGCATATGATCAAAACATGCCTTCAAGAACACAGTCTAGGTAATAACTTCTGGTCTAAGGAAAGACATACCCAAACATAAAGAGATTACTCTAATGACACTATCTGTGAGATTTCCTCATAGAGTCTCTTTTTGGGTCTGTTCAGTGCGAGCTATACTCTTATAGGTCCACCCACGACTTTAGCTAAGATATCTCCATATCTGCAGCTCATGAGGTCTTTACCTTGTATCCATATACAAGTAGATAAGTCGTACTAGTCTTACTCGAGATCACTGATCCCCAAACTCAGTGTCTCTAGACCAGGAACATATAATTAGGAATAGACATGCAATATCCTTGAATCCTCATGATCGTGATCTCATCACAGATACTCAAGAGATACCTATTCTATTCCAAGGGGTTTATCCAGTTCGTTCATATAATATTAACAGTAATATCGAGACACAATATGAAACTGAATAAATAGTGCTTTCATTTATTTGCGACAAACAAAGTTTTACATCTAGTGTCCTTTATTTAATCAAAAGATTGTCTCTAGGACACCCATATGCTAACAGCACATGCTTCCCATCAACATATTAACACATGCAAAGCCTAATAAGGTTTTCCAATCCAAGAAGCATTTCAACAATTTAAATGAGGCTATTTCTAAGTTCATAAATTTTTGGTTTTAGGTTCACATGCATCAAATCCTAAGGCTGTACCAAATGAAAAAATTCATAGAAGAAAAATGGCACAAATAAAATACCCTCCTAACATGCATGTGGGGCTGAGTAAATAAGGGGCAGATAATGGTTTGATACTTGACTTACTTATACTTTTAGGCACTCAAGGCTCCCAAATCAACTAGGAAAAATAGTAATCGAATGCCGTACAATTTCCCTCATCTTCCCATTCTGCAAAATCACGTTTTTTATGTTCTCCCATTTAGTTTGGCTGTGCGCCCAAGGAGAGGAAGAATCAAGGCCAAGCTCGAGTCGCCATTTCCATGCAAGGGATGGCAACATAGAATCAGACCGAATCATTAACATGCAAGGAAATCCTCATCAAGTCGGTGGATAAAGGAGGGGCAAGGAAATAGATAGGATACTTCACCTCTTGCTTAAAGGTACACCACCGAACTATGAAGGTGGAGATGAAGGTGCTTGATGTTTTTGTTATCTCTTTTGGAGAACTCACGGTTGAGGAGGGGATGATTGGGAAGATGCAAAATTATCCTTGATGTTTGTAACAGCCCATGTTAACCCGGTTTGTTAACATACTATTGTATTAAGCCACGCTTAATTAAAATGCGGAATAACTTTTTCTTTAATTCAATTATGACTTCATTAACCTTAGCCAAGTTGATTACTTAATCCATTTCATAAAATAACGCCTGTATGTAAATTGCAAGACAACTAACTGAATACCTCATATATAAATATAAAGTGAATATCTAAAGTCTCGGATCTACAACACGTAGTCCGAACAATATCCTGATATATTAATCAACTAATGTATGAAAACATAAAGACAAGTCCATGTGGCATGGACAATCCCCATGCTCACCAGATAAGGCACATAGCCCCAACAGCAGTCTCAACTCAATATCATGAAAATAACAGAAAACATAAACAACAGCCAATATCCAGTCATGTCAGCATATACAACAATATCTAACTCAGTTCTGGCCTCTTGCCACTAGGAGTCTCAACCCCTGGGTTCCCTGAACCTAAAATAACTGTCCCCAAACGTGGGGTGAGATCTCTAACAAGAAATCTCAGTAAGACAAGGGGTCCTCAAGAATCTTCCACCCCAAGCTCACTTACATGTGCAATATAAGTTCTAAAAGCAGTAATTTCCAGTATAAGTTCCAAAAGTATGCAGTGCAACAGATATTCATGACATGTGTGTTATCACTATTCTACTGGCCAGAGAAAATGCAGGAATATGTCTATTACCCACATAGTAGTATAAGGAACAACGCTTGTACCTCACCCACAGCCTCACCCTGTTGTATGCGTCACATACTCAGGCTTACCGTATAGGTGGACACCACATGCATATCATAAAGGCACATTACATATACCAGCTCAACAACATTTTCAAAACATCAAAAGCATGTAACACAGCATGCATAAACCACATCCCTATGGGACATGGTGGAACCACAACATGGCTAAACCGAGGACACGAAAGCTTACCTTGCAAGCAATCAATCCAAGCCAAGAGTCCAACCACTCTCACAGTCCAAATACAACAGTATCACAATCTGTTATGGACCAATAATATATCATCAAATATGCACCACAAGCATACAACTTAAAGACCACGCCTTTCCATTACGTTTTACGTCTTAAGGCTTCCAACAAAGCCATAAGCCCTTAATCACATGATTCTGACTTAGTTCATTAATTACAGAAATCTAACTTCCTTAATCTAGGGTCCACCAACCTATAGATCAGTTCTGCAGGAACAGTACCTCACTGTTCATCGAAATCACAGAATATCCGGATATATGTCGGGGGAATTTCCGGATATCACAAAACCCCATATCAGGATATCAATATCCGGATACCATATCCGAATATTTCTCGAACACATATCCGGATATTTCACGACAGAATGCAATTTCTGCATTTCGTGAAAACATCCACCAAAGGTCCAACTTTTAACACTTATATACGTCCAATGATCCATTTTTAAGCATATACAAGTTCTCTTAGGTGTTGGTCACTTCATTTTACCCATTTACATGCCAAGACTTTATCTTTAAAGCATAAAAACACATGATCAAGGTTGGTATAACTTACCAAAGCTTAAAACAAAGCAAGATGTGCTCTTGGAGCTCACCAATGATCCCTCACAGTTCATCCTACCAAATAGCACGAAAATAGCATACAAAGATGAGTTCTTTGCACCCAAAGATGACTCCTTGGATCACCAAAAAGCCATGACTAAGGCCACACCCTTAGAACTCAGCAAAACAGCCCTTCCACACCTCTCACACAGCCACCCAACTCAGAAGGAAACTCACCTCACACTCACAAGGCTACACCCAAGTGTTTACAAGGAGGAAGTGTGGAGAAATCATGAAGAAGAAGAGAAAAAATGGTCACAAGCTCTCCAAGAGGAAGAAGGCAGCAATGGAGCACAAGGGAGAGGGCTGATCAGCCACAAGTCACGTAGGAATTAGGTTTATAGGGTTGTGTGTCCTTAATAGGAGAATTCAGCAAAATCAGCAAACAGACAGTAGAATTCCCAACAGCAGCATGTAAACAGATTATCCCCAATACAAGCACATCATCATCAAATGCTTTTTCGTACCCCTGCAATTTATAAAAATTGAGTCCCCGAAGGGGCGAGAAAAGTCCTAGTAGTGTGGCAGTAAATCCAGTAAAGCAACAATATTAGACTAGGTGCAAAATCCCAAAACCGTCATATCAACATGTATTTTTCTGGACAGATGCTAACATATAATTATAGTGCGTATATAACACCAGAATACTAATCAGAGTGAGTATATAACGCCAGAGTAATAATCGGAGAACGCCAGAGGTGTACGTTCATAGCACCGTCGTGCACGTACTACAAACATAGTGGAGATTCCATATGGCTCCCAAAGGTGAATTCCACTGGACCTATGCGGACTGAAGCCAAGTGTCCCATACCCTGGTACCGGAGGGATGCCTATATGATGCGTGCTCAATCATATGCTTACTTATATTATATACTTCGATTTCCAAGATGAATGCATAATGTTGTATGCCATGACATGATTCGCACACACAAACATAAACACATGAATTATGATGTGCATATGCATGACTAGATCATAATCATAATAACATATATATCTTGTACTTTTAATCTCAAGCTGCCGAATAACAAATATTTCCATAGGCGGAATTTTCCATCATGTCAAGTCCAAAGGCAGATTACCAACAATATTTAACAGAATACAAATCAGCAGGCACATGTGAGCATCAGTTCAAAATTCCATACGCTAGCTAATAGTCATAATAGGTCTCACCACCAAACACATACCTCGAGTCTTTAACATTTTTAATCGACACATCACCGAATAGTCCACATTTAGGATCTTGCGCACCTAACCAATACATGTATCAAGTCATAATTTATTACATAAATTTCTTATACATTACAAAACTTTTCCCTTCTCCTAGATCCTTTGTTCACCATCGGTTTCATGATCCTTAAATTAGATTAATGTTCTGACTCAAAGTTACCATACCATATGTTCTCAAGTGGCATAATCAAGGTTTCTAATGCAGGTAGGTTCGGTTTTTCTCAACTACGAGATGCTATGATTTTCCCCTTTAACCAAACTCTACCTACATCGCTTATACATGAGCTAAAATGTCAATTACAGGCCGTCTACATGAGTTTAAAATACATGCAAGTCCTAAATCAAATCGGGTTTCATGGTCCTTGTATTTATTTAATTATTTTAACTTAGAGCTTTTTTTTTAACAGTGGATAATAAGTGGCATAAACATGATCTTCTATGCATGTAAGTTCGGATTCTTGTCCCTAACATATACTTCCAATTTTTATTTACAAAAGTGCCCAAAATCCAACATTACTTATGCCCGCAGGTTCAATTTTCATCATCACAAGGTGCTTATAATTTATCATTTCACATAGTGTTCTACATGCATATGAGGGTGCTCATGACACCTTTATACATACTACCTATACAATTTTAAAACATGCATAACTAGATTATAATTCTGGCCCAAAAGACATTCCTCCAATATGACAAGAACTATTTTCCAATCTTAAAATGGTTCTTTTAATACATACATTTTCTAGTTGAGAATTTAATTTTACCAACAGTTAGCCAGAAGAAAAACCCTCTGTTCCAGGTACATACAGATTCATTTTATGACCATCTCCTACTTATGTCACTTAAACATGACCAAATAAATTATTAGCATGCTGCCTCCAACAGCCTAGCGCCTGCATAGGCTATTAATTTTAATCCTACCATATGTTATTAAATGACAAACTCCCAAAGTTACCTACACATGCAGATTCGGCTCTATAAGTATTACCAAGGTTTATCTTTTTATTTTAACATAAGATAATTGCAATCATAACAAGACCGTGCACATGCTTCCCATCAACATATTAACACATGCAAAGCCTAATAAGGTTTTCCAATCCAAGAAGCAGTTCAACAATTTAAATGAGGCTATTTCTAAGTTCATAAATTTTCGGTTTTAGGTTCACATGCATCAAATCCTAAGGCTGTACCAAATGAAAAAATTCATAGAAGAAAAATGGCACAAATAAAATACCCTCCTAACATGCATGTGGGGCCGAGTAAATAAGGGGCAGATAATGGTTTGATACTTGACTTACTTCTACTTGTAGGCACTCAAGGCTCCCAAATCAACTAGGAAAAATAGTAATCGAATGTTGTACAATTTCCCTCATCTTCCCATTCTGCAAAATCACGTTTTTTATGTTCTCCCATTTAGTTTGGCTGTGCGCCCAAGGAGAGGAAGAATCAAGGCCAAGCTCGAGTCACCATTTCCATGCAAGGGATGACAACATAGAATCGGACCGAATCATTAACATGCAAGGAAATCCTCATCAAGTCGGTGGATAAAGGAGGGGCAAGGAAGTAGAGAGGATACTTCGCCTCTTGCTTAAAGGTACACCGCCAAACTATGAAGGTGGAGATGAAAGTGCTTGCTATTTTTGTTATCTCTTTTGGAGAACTCACGGTTGAGGAGGGGATGATGGGGAAGATGCAAAATTATCCTTGATGTTTGTAACAGCCCATGTTAACCCGATTTGTTAACATACTATCGTATTAAGCCACGCTTAATTAAAATGCGGAATAACTTTTTCTTTAATTCAATTATGACGTCATTAACCTTAGCCAAGTTGATTACTTAATCAATTTCATAAAATAACGCCTGTATGTAAATCGCAAGACAACTAACTGAATACCTCATATATAAATATAAAGCGAATATCTAAAGTCTCGGATCTACAACACGTAGTCCGGACAATATCCTGATATATTAATCAACTAATATCTGAAGATATAAAGACAAGTCCATGTGGCATAGACAATCCCCATGCTCACCAAATAAGGCACATAGCCCCAACAGCAGTCTCAACTCAATATCATGAAAATAACAGAAAACATAAACAACAGCCAATATCCAGTCATGTCAGCATATACAGCAATATCTAACTCAGCCCTGGCCTCTTGCCACTAGGAGTCTCAACCCCTGGGTTCCCTGAACCTGAAACAACCATCCCCAAACGTGGGGTGAGATCTCTAACAAGAAATCTCAGTAAGACAAGGGGTCCTCAATGATCTTCCGCCCCAAGCTCACTTACATGTGCAATATAAGTTCTAAAAGCAGTAATTTCCAGTATAAGTTCCAAAAGTATGCAGTGCAACAGATATTCATGACATGTGTGTTATCACTATTCTACTGGCCAGAGAAAATGCAGGAATATGTCTATTACCCACATAGTAGTATAAGGAACAATGCTTGTACCTCACCCACAGCCTCACCCTGTTGATGCGTCACATACTCAGGCTTACCGTATAGGTGGACACCACATGCATATCATAAAGGCACATTGCATATACCAGCTCAACAACATTTCCAAAACATCAAAAGCATGTAACACAGCATGCATAAACCACATCCCCATGGGACATGTGGAACCACAACATGGCTAAACCGAGGACATGAAAGCTTACCTTGCAAGCAATCAATCCAAGCCAAGAGCCCAACCACTCTCACAGTCCAAACACAACAGTATCACAATCTGTTATGGACCAATAATATATCATCAAATATGCACCACAAGCATACAACTTAAAGACCACGCGTTTCCATTACGTTTTACATCTTAAGGCTTCCAACAAAGCCAAAAGCCCTTAATCACATGATTCTGACTTAGTTCATTAATTACAGAAATCCAACTTCCTTAATCTAGGGTCCACCAACCCATAGATCAGTTCTGCATGAACAGTACCTCACTGTTCATCGAAATCCCAGAATATCCGGATATATGTCGGGGGAATATCCGGATATCCCATATCCGGATATCACAAAACCCCATATCAGGATATCAATATCCGGATACCATATCCGGATATCTATATCCGAATATTTCTCGAACACATATCTGGGTATTTCACGATAGAATGCAATTTCTGCATTTCATGAAAACATCCACCAAAGGTCCAACTTTTAACACTTATATACGTCCAAGGATCCATTTTTAAGCATATACAAGTTCTCTTAGGTGTTGGTTACTTCATTTTACCTATTTACATGCCAAGACTTCATCTTTAAAGCATAAAAAAACATGATCAAGGTTGGTATAACTTACCAAAGCTTAAAACAGAGCAAGATGTGCTCTTGGAGCTCACCAATGATCCCTCACAGTTCTGCCTACCAAAGAGCACGAAAATGGCATACAAAGATGAGTTCTTTGCACCCAAAGATGACTCCTTGGATCACCAAAAATCCATGATCAAGGACACACCCTTAGAACTCAGCAAAACGGCCCTTCCACACCTCTTACACAGCCACCCAACTCAGAAGGAAACTCACCTCACACTCATAAGGCTACACCCAAGTGTTTACAAGGAGGAAGTGTGGAGAAATCATGAAGAAGAAGAGAGAAAATGGTCACAAGCTCTCCAAGAGGAAGAAGGCAGCAATGGAGCACAAGGGAGAGGGCTGATCAGCCACAAGTCACGTAGGAATTAGGTTTCTAGGGTTGTGTGCCCTTAATAGGAGTATATATAGGCCACATAACCACTTAACGCGCAGTATTAGCATTAATAGCTACACAAAATATCTTAATCCCAAATTTTGGAATCTTAACCTACTCATTTTTCTAAGATTTTTCATATTTTTATTTTATTTTTCGGAGCACCTTTCCGGTACGCGCTTTTCCATAGCCAGTATCAGTTCTGGCATCAGTTCTCCTTATTTTGACTTGAAACTCATTTTACAAGTCCTACATATTATTATAGTAATTATCATGCACTTATTATAATTTTCCGGGATACTTCACCGGTACGCATTTATACCGGATAGCAGAATATCTGCGCTTTTCACCCGAAAAGCGACTTTCAGCGATATTACCTACTTACTATAATTATTAGAGCCTCATAATAATTATTAGTGTCAATTATGAAATTATTTTCTAATTTTCGCATTTATTTAATTAATCTCCTTAATTAGCGGTGCAGGTTCTTACAATGTTCCTCCTACAAGGGCTCACGGATTTGAGAGGAAATGAGGCTGAGTTTGGTCAAGAAATAAAATGATAGGAATGCAGCCTTGGGGTTCCACAAGTAACGCACAAGGAAGAGGGAAGGTTATGCTACTTAATCCTAATTTGATCTAAAAGCTAACAACCAGATTTCTCACCTTATTCTGCGCATATTAGGAGATAAGGGGAGATAAGGTGGATGAGGTTTGCCATTGACCAATGGTAAGAGATACATGCATATTTTCGTTTAGGGGTAAGTTATGGATCATGAGTGGAGGAATATTTGGCTGACCTACCCCAATTTACGCACTTGGGTCGTGGCCCATGAAGGAAATTAAACCCAATAATTTATCTAAGCCATATTATTTAATGTAGCTGTAAGTTGTGATTAGAGTTTTCATAAGGAGTACTTAGAAGTATTCCTTTCCTACACCTACTAAACTTTTTTTTTTGGTGAAAACTAGACTTTTAATTCATGGCATGCATTCACATCCACCAAGGCATTTTAGATAAATTCCTAAGGTCACCTATCTTATGTAATATATTATTACTATTATTTCGTGTTCCCTCTATTTAGTAACTAGGGCTTCTATATATATTGTAATTAAACTTACTACTATCCCTTTTTAACTAATGTTTTGAATTCTTAAAATGCATATGTATTCACCTATAATTGTCATCAGAATAATTTTCCTAATTTGATTAAGTCCACTCTAAATGTTTACATGGAATACGAATTTCAAGTATACTTCATATCCCTAATTGCAAGTTATGAAATTTTCTAATTTTGTGGGATGTTACACTCTCCCCACCAAATTTGAAGTTTGTCCCCAAACTTCGTCCTACCAATTCCGCTAACTACTCAAGGCGAATGCCAAACACACATGCATTCGTGCAAGATATTCTATCACATTCAACTGGACATCTAAAAATCATCAACTAATTCAGAGTGTTACAACTAACTTGTACTTGACATATTACTCAGACAATATATAACAAAATTTTACTTGCAAGTAGGAAATAATTTTTTTTTGCCAAAGCTCACTCATAATGAAAAAAAGTCTGGTTTCTTTTTAACAATATCAAAGACCGTAACGCAACAAAGATGGATTAAAACCGACATGAATCCTTAAGGAACAAAGAAACTCCCATTATTCATGAATCGTAATGAGGCTCTGTAATATCCCGTTACGTACCGGTATTGTTAACATTGATTATGATATTAAGCGCAGTTACAATCACAGCAATTCATTTATAAAAATGCGAATAAACTTTTTCCGATTATTACGCGAGCAGTTTAAAACCATAAAAGCGTAATAATTAAAAGCTGTGACCATAACTGTAAACTCTTGCGGAATATTTATTTAAACTATTTTTATAACTTAATTTATTTATTATAAGTCACTAAGGGGTCCCCATAAACCTACTTAGCTAATTTCACAATTTTACGTTTTCTACCTATCCAAACAGGGTTCGGTCTCTGAATTTCTGCGGACGTACAGTAAAAATCCAGTCCTTCATATCTTGCTATATTTTTTTTCTTACTTAATTAACTTTCTAAAAAGCTATCACACGCTCGATTCAGAGCTCATTTGCTCCGGTTATCGCCGTTTGAAGTTGGATAAGCGAAATTGCCAACCAACCCCAAAACCGCTCCACACATCCCTCACTCCATGAATTACTGCACCGAATCCACTTATCTAATTACTCTCAAATTTTTACACCATAAACTAGACACCTCAATCTTCAATTTGGTATATCATACGCTTAATTTGACTAAGAAACGAAGCGGTAATAAAATTCCCAAAACAGGTCCAGAACAGCTCCCAAGTGCAGGGCAAAACAGGGCAGCAACGTTCATTGGCCTCCACAGGGCTGCTCACAACTCATAAACTTCTAACACTTTGATAAAATGTAGGGGACATCTCAAGCTTCAAAACAGCATATGGCACGTCTCTATCGGACCTATATGGAGGGAGATATGCTCTCCCGAAGTTCGCCAAAAATCTGCCAATTCTATAGAAAATTCACCAGAGTTTCCTTTATTTTTCCTAAAATCTCCAAATTGTAAATGCTCATTCTAACCTCAAATGTGCCTAATAATCCAATGGGTGACACACACAAGGACCAGCAATGCCTTGAGGCTCTTACTGAAAGTAAACTGGCCTTTGAAGGCCGATGCATGTAAGGTGTAAAAACAAAATCTTTACTACGGAAACACACATGCACACATAGGTTCATGCTTTAAGACAGCATGACGTTACCTTGTTTTTGGCCTGATCAGTCAGGGAGATCAGATGTCAGGCTTGAAGGGTTCAAACTCTCTAATGGTGATCCACACCACCGTTTGTCTATGATGCAATAACGCCTTCTTGAAAGCCACCAGATGTACACCACAGTGAGGCTTGCTATGCGCACAAGTGGTGAAGGTGGAGGCTAGGTATTCAGTTTGGAAAGGTGTAGTGAGCTACCCTACAGAATGGTGCATGAGATGAAGGAGTGTAGGCTAGGTTTTGTGAAAAACTCTAAGGTGAATAATTGGACCCTTTGTGCGCACAATGTAGGTTAATTAGTAGGATGGAATGATAAGATTTTCTTACTTGAAAATCCCACCAAATATGCGCATGGTTGGAGGGAATCAAGGATTTGTTTGCAATTCAAAATCGCTAACCACCTTGCATTTGAATCCTTATAAGATTAGGTCATTATCCTTTCAAGATTCTGACCTAATTATCATCATATGAACAACCATATTATGCGCCCCATTTTGTCCTATTTTGAGTCTAGATACATTGAGTAGTTGCATTCAAATTTTGAATCAACTAACTCACTGATTCTCTTAACCAACCAAATCAGATTAGTAGTACATTTAGATGACAAAACGACACTCACTTTAAATTCAAATTTGCGCACTACTTCATCATTGGATAAGATCAAATATCTTTTTCTTGTTGTAGGGAATATTCCAAAAGATCTCATCTTATCCTTTTGTTATGAAACAACTTTTCATAGCCAATTCAAATTCGAATTCAAACACTTGAATTCAAATGTTCAAACATTCAAATTCAAAAGTCAAAATTCAAAATTTCAAATTTCAAATTCAAAATTCGAATTTCAAAATTCAAATTCCAAATTCAAATTTCAAAATTCAAATTTCGAATTCAAGATTCGAAATTCAAATGTTTGATTATTAATTTAACTAATTAAATTAATTAGTAATGACTTGGACTATCCAAGCCCATTACTAAGCTCCATGCACCCTCCACCCATTTAGGTGGGCTTCCAAACAGCTTCTTGGGCTAACAACCATTATTAGGCCCAATACCTTTAAAGCTAGTCCATCATGACTACAAGGTGTTAGTGTGTGACCCATTAGGTCCAACTTAGCTTCTGACATAACTGGGCTTGGGCCCAACAAGCCCACAACCCAATTAATGACAACACAGAGCACTAGCAATGCTTTGTTGCCCCAGAACTAGTCAGATTAATGACTTGATCATCCTATTGCACATATTCAGTTACCGTATGTATTTCCCTTCGTCTCGGTTATCTTCCCATTAACCTAGGGTAAGGAAATGTATCAACCCCTGCGGTTTAGGGTAAGCTTTATTCGAAATAGGGAATCTTCAATTTAATGACTCTAAAGGCAGATCATCTCATGATCTCTTTTACTATGCATAGATTCCCGAGTCCCTGTAAATGTCATCCTGATTTCTCCGATTTACAGATAACCTAATCTTTCACAGAGATTTGACGAATTCCTTCAGCTTATTACCCTAGCCCTGTGCCCTTTAAGGACACGCCCAACAGTATACCTATGAGTCTTCATGTTTCAGGCAGACGAGGCATACAATCAAAACATGCCTTCAAGAACACAGTCTAGGTAATAACTTCTGGTCTAAGGAAAGACATACCCAAACATAAAGAGATTACTCTAATGACACTATCTGTGAGATTTCCTCATAGAGTCTCTTTTTGGGTCTGTTCAGTGCGAGCTATACTCTTATAGGTCCACCCACGACTTTAGCTAAGATATCTCCATATCTGCAGCTCATGAGGTCTTTACCTTGTATCCATATACAAGTAGATAAGTCGTACTAGTCTTACCCGAGATCACTGATCCCCAAACTCAGTGTCTCTAGACTAGGAACATATAATTAGGAATAGACATGCAATATCCTTGAATCCTCATGATCGTGATCTCATCACAGATACTCAAGAGATACTTGTTCTATTCTAAGGGGTTTATCCAGTTCGTTCATATAATATTTAACAATAATATCGAGACACAATATGAAACTGAATAAATAGTGCTTTCATTTATTTGCGACAAATAAAGTTCTACATCTAGTGTCCTTTATTTAATCAAAAGATTGTCTCTAGAACATCCATATACTAACAAGCTCCCACTTGGCCTAGAGCTAATCAGACCTAAGTCGTATGCCCAAAGCCTCATAATGACTATCATGTTTTCTCTGAGAAATAGCCTTTGTCAGAGAATCGGCCAGGTTATCATCTGTGGGAACATAATCCATTTTTACATCATTCCTATCAATGATTTCTCTAATCAAATGATATCTGCGGAGCACGTGTTTAGATCTTTGATGAGACCTAGGTTCCTTTGACTGCGCAATGGCTCCTGTGTTGTCGCAAAGCAATTGTATGGGCTCATCCACGCTTGGAACCACCCTTAGTTCATTTATGAACTTCTTGATCCACACGGCCTCCTTAGCTGCTTCTGAAGCAGCTATATATTCAGCCTCTGTAGTTGAATCTGCTTTTGTCTCCTGCTTGGAACTCTTCCAAGACACTGCCCCACCATTTAAGGTGAATACGAATCCTGACTGTGACTTGCAGTCATCTTTGTCACTTTGAAAGCTGGCATCAGTGAACCCTTTCACTGTTAACTCATTAACCCCACCATAGACCAGAAATACATCCTTAGTTCTTCTTAAGTATTTAAGGATGGTTTTAACTGCCGTCCAGTGACCCTCTCCAGGTTCTGACAGGTATCTGCTCGTAATGCTTAAAGCATATGAGACATCTAGTCTCGTACATATCATGGCATACATGATGGATCCAATAGCCGAAGCGTATGGAATTC
Source organism: Gastrolobium villosum (assembly GCA_032173675.1). Taxonomy (NCBI): domain Eukaryota; kingdom Viridiplantae; phylum Streptophyta; class Magnoliopsida; order Fabales; family Fabaceae; genus Gastrolobium; species Gastrolobium villosum. The sequence goes on along the minus strand of JAVKPL010002614.1, from coordinate 50,081 downwards.
CATTCATGCGATCCTTCTCAGGCTGTGACTTAGGACACTTAGCCCTTGATAGGTGTACCCCATGACTGACAGGAAGAAAACCCCTTTTCGACCCTTCCATGATAAACCTCTTTAGCATCTTGTCAACGTATGTGAATTGAGATAAACCCAGCAGCCTCTTGGATCTATCTCTATAGATCTTTATACCAAGTATAAAGGCTGCCTCTCCCAAATCCTTCATGGTGAGGTTTTCTGAAAGCCACTCTTTCGTTATTTTTAATGTGGGGATGTCATTTCCTATTAGCAATATGTCATCTACATAAAGCACTAGGAAGACGACATTACTCCCACTTACCTTTCTGTAAACACAAGGTTCATCCTCGTTCTTGATAAAACCGTTACTCATAACGACTTCATCAAAACGTATATTCCAACTCCTTGATGTTTGCTTTAGCCCATATATTGACCTTTGTAGTTTGCATACCATATGCTCCTGATCTTTGATTTCAAAGCCTTCAGGTCGTGTCATGTACACTTCCTCCTTCAAGAACCCATTCAAGAAGGCGGTCTTGACATCCATTTGCCAAATTTCATAGTCATGGTATGCTGCTATTGCAAGCATGATCCTAATAGATTTGATCATAGCAACTGGTGAGAAAGTTTCATCATAGTCAACTCCTTGTCTTTGACGATACCCTTTCGCCACCAACCTAGCTTTGTAGGTCTGAACGTTGCCATCTGCATCAGTCTTTCTTTTAAAGACCCATTTATTACCGATAGGAACTATTCCTTGCGGATTAGGAACCAAGGTCCATACCTTGTTCTGATACACCGAATCCATTTCAGATTCCATGGCTTCAAGCCGTCTTGAGGAGTCAACATCTTTGACCACCTCCTCGTAGTTACTTGGTTCATCATCCTCAACAGTTTGTTGATTCTCAATCACAAACCCGTACCTCTCAGGTGGATGGATGACCCTCGTAGATCTCCGGAGTTGTGTGTTTACTTCCCCATTGGAGAACGTCGCCTGCGGAGCAGACTCGGGTTCCTCAATCTGTTCTTGTGGATCTTGCACTTCTTCAAGATCAATCTTACTCCCACTGCCTCCTTGAGAGATCAAATCCTTCTCAAGGAACTCAACATTCTTTGACACAAACACTTTGTGTTCTTCCATGGAGTAGAAGTAGTATCCCTTAGTACCTTTAGGATACCCCACAAATAGACATTTAGTACTCTTAGCACTAAGCTTGTCTAATGTCAACGCTTTGACATAAGCTGGCGATCCCCATACCATGAGAACTCAGGTTAGGTCTCTTACCACTCCATATCTCATATGGTGTGGTTTGAACAGATTTAGACGGTACCCTATTTAGAAGGTATGCTGCTGTGTCTAAGGCATATCCCCAAGACAATTTTGGAAGTTGAGTCTCACTCATCATAGACCTAACCATGTCTAACAAGGTCCTGTTTCTCCTTTCGGAGACACCGTTTTGGTGTGGTGTGTAAGGAGCGGTAAGTTATGAGAGAATTCCATTTTCTCTCAGATAATCCTGAAACTCGTGGCTCAAATATTCACCACCACGATCTGATCGTAATGTCTTAATCATCTTGCCACGTTGTTTCTCCACTTCATTCCTAAACTCTTTGAACTTTTCAAAAGCTTCAGATTTATATCTCATTAGGTATATATACCCAAATCTTGATTTGTCATCTGTAAAGGTAATGAAATAGTAATATCCACCTCTAGCCTCAATAGACATTGGGCCACATACATCAGTATGAATGAGTTCTAATGACTCACTATCCCTATGACTCTCAAGCCCTTTGGGCTTTTTTCGAATCATTTTCCCAGCTAGACAAGATTCACACTGTCCATATGATTCCAAATCCATGGAGTCCAGGTATCCATCTCTATGCATCCTAGACAATCTTGTTTCATTTATGTGCCCTAGTCTACAGTGCCAAAGATAAGATTGATTATCCGTCCTAGGTCGTTTCACATCTATATTGAGCACTTCATTTCCCGTTTCCAACACATACAATCCATTTATTAAAGAAGCAGTACCATAAACCATATCATTCAAAATGATAGAAAAAATACCATCCCTAATACTGAAAGTATAACCATCTTGTTCTAAACAAGAAATTGAAATAATGTTTCTAGAAATATGTGGAACATAAAGACAATTATTCAAATGCAATAAAAGGCCCGTAGGCAAAATAAGGTCAGTATCTCCAACTGAATGAGCAGCAACCCTTGCTCCATTTGAGAGATTAGGTTAATTAGGGTAATAAGCAGATCCACCTCGTCAAACCTCTGTGAGAGATTAGGTTATCCGTAAACCGGAGATATCGGGATGACATTTACAGGGACTCGGGAATCTATGCATAGTCCCTGTAAATGTCTCAAATGGAGATAACCAAATCAGACATGCATAACTGAAAGTAAACTGGCCTATGAAGGCCGATGCATGTAAGGTGTAAAAAACAACTTTTTTACTGCGGAAACATACATGCACACATAGGTTCATGCTTTAAGACAGCATGATGTTACCTTGTTTTGGCCTGATCAGTCAGGAAAATCAGATGTCAAGCTTGAAGGGTTCAAACCCTCTAATGGTGATCCACACCACCGTTCGTCAATGATGCAAGAACTCCTTCTTGAAAGCCACCAGATGAACACCACAGTGAGGCTTGCTATGCGCACAAGTGGTGAAGGTGGAGGCTAGGTATTCTGTTTGGAAAGGTGTAGTGAACTACCCTACAGAATGGGGCATAAGATGAAGGAGAGTAGGCTAGGTTTTCTTGAAAACCCTAAGGAGAGGAACTGGTGTGATATATGCGCACACATTGATGAGAGAAGGAGAGAATTAATTAATTCAAAATGAAAACCAACTTTCAAACTCTTTTGAAATTTGCGCATGAAACAGGGGAGGATAAGGTGGAGCTGTTGCAAAACCAATTTTGCCAACAACCTCCAATCTTATCCTCATGAAATTAAGTTCAAAATAATTTAAACTTAAATTGATAAACTATCATATAGTATACTTTTCATGCGCATAATTCAGCCCTAAAAGGGGTCCAAATATATTGAGTAGTTGCATTCAAAATTTGAATCAACTCACCCACTGATTCCCTCAACCACCAAATCTGAATGGAGCTTTGTTTTAAGTGATAAGATGACTTTCTTATCACTCAAATATGCGCCCCAAACAGCCCAAGAATATGCTCCAAAGATGCTTCTTGATCCAAGGAATATGTTCCAATAAGATCCTGTCTTATCCTTTTGTTATGAAACAACTTTTCAAAGCCAATTCAAATTCGAATGCAAACACTTTAATTAGTAATGGCTTGGACTATCCAAGCCCATTACTAAGCTCCATGCACCACACACCTATTTAGGTGGGCTTCCAAATAGCTTCTTGGGCTAACAACCATTATTAGGCCCAATACCTTTAAAGCTAGTCCATCATGACTACAAGGTGTTAGTGTGTGACCCATTAGGTCCAACTTAGCTTCTGACATAACTGGGCTTGGGCCCAACAAGCCCACAACCCAATTAATGACAACACAGAGCACTAGCAATGCTTTGTTGCCCCAGAACTAGTCAGATTAATGACTTGATCATCCTATTGCACATATTTGGTTACCGTATGTATTTCCCTTCGTCTCGGTTATCTTCCCATTAACCTAGGGTAAGGAAATGTATCAACACCTGCGGTTTAGGGTAAGCTTTATTCGAAATAGGGAATCTTCAATTTACTGACTCTAAGGGCAGATCATCTCATGATCTCTTTTACTAAGCATAGATTCCCGAGTCCCTGTAAATGTCATCCCGATTTCTCCGGTTTACAGATAACCTAATCTCTCGCAGAGATTTGACGAATTCCTTCAGCTTATTAACCTAGCCCTGTGCCCTTTAAGGACACGCCCAACAGTATACCTATGAGTCTCCATGTTTCAGGCAGACGAGGCATACAATCAAGACATGCCTTCAAGAACACAGTCTAGGCAATAACTTCTGGTCTAAGGAAAGACATACCCAAACATAAAGAGATTACTCTAATGACACTATCTGTGAGATTTCCTCATAGAGTCTCTTTTTGGGTCTGTTCAGTGCGAGCTATACTCTTATAGGTCCACCCACGACTTTAGCTAAGATATCTCTATATCTGCAGCTTATGAGGTCTTTACCTTGTATCCATATACAAGTAGATAAGTCGTACTAGTCTTACTCGAGATCACTGATCCCCAAACTCAGTGTCTCTAGACTAGAAACATATAATTAGGAATAGACATGCAATATCCTTGAATCCTCATGATCGTGATCTCATCACAGATACTCAAGAGATACCTGTTCTATTCCAAGGAGTTTATCCAGTTCGTTCATATAATATTAACAGTAATATCGAGACACAATATGAAACTGAATAAATAGTGCTTTCATTTATTTGCGACAAACAAAGTTCTATATCTAGTGTCCTTTATTTAATCAAAAGATTGTCTCTAGGACACCCATATGCTAACAATAACAACCATTCTTAGGCTATTAACCTATTTCTCAGTGATCAGACATGCATATCATAGGACTCCAAGAAAAGACTCAAGAACATAATGTCCCGAACAGTTCATGCAATATTTCACAGGCTCTCCTAGAGAAACTTCTCTGATACCATAAATGTAACATCCTCGTCTCGAGCCGGTTCAATTAACATACATATGATAAAAACAGAAACAGCGGAAAACTTAACTTACGAAAATACGAGCTAACTTTTTCTTTTTCTCTTTTAATGTTCATAAGGCGTTAACGAAAATCGGGCAGAGTAACCTCTGTAAATCGGACAACCGGGGATTTCCCAATCCCACTCATAAGAGTTCCTGATAGACAGTTTATACAGTATGCATATCCAGAAGTACCAGTCATGCAATCCAAAATATAATTATAACCGAGTTCTACATAATCATATCCACATGCCTGAATACAAAGATGTACATGCATCAAACTGAATGACATGTACAAGACAGATACAGGCCATATACAAAATAAAGGATCAAACATCCAGATCCTCAAAACGGCATAAATGTACACTATATAAATACACTCCAAAAAAATAGTAGCCTACTGCTACCCAAAAATCCAGAATGAAAAAAGTCTCAGCTACATGTCGCGTCCCTGCCTAAGGATGGCTCACCGGAAGTCTGTACACTTGAAAATATTGCCCCAAAGAGGGGTGAGATTACAAATCCCAGTAAGCTCCAGGTTTATAGAGAATTCTCCATACCCCTGGCTCACTCCTGCATGAAAGTCAGATACAGAGTATACAGATACAACATATAGCATATATCATAACTGAGCAGAACATATAATCATATCATAACAGAGACGTGCGCCGTCATTTCCTAGGGATGGCCCCAAATGGAAATAGAGTAACTCAGAGGTGTACACTGTCAATCTCAAGCAAAACCCAAGAAGACATCCGTGTACCAAAAGTCAATACATAAATCATATCAGAACCAGTCTTATCATATCATATCATATCATATCATCAAATATCTCTATATGAATGCACCTATACAGAGTGTCTACACAGTCATATAGTCCAACCATGGTCTACTAACTATGGTGGAGCACTCAAGTAGGAAAAGACTCTTTAAACATAGAGCTTACCTCTTGAAGCTTTATCAATCTGCTTACATGTGGCACAAGTTACTTATATTTCTTCAAGAGATTCCGATCCTTTTTAGTCTCTAGGTACACCTAGAGCAAGAATCCACAAATACAAATCAATAAAATGCTATCATGCCTAGATTTTCCATAAGGCATACATTTTATCGCTTAATTTTCCTTTCTTTACATTTTTGCCAATCCTATGCCAATATACAAGTCTAGACCATTTCATTACATATTCTTATTAATTTCATATATTGAAAACTCAACACTTTAATGAAATAGCACATAGTCTAATCCTCCTTATCTTTACCCTATAAGGCCGAAATCCTTAAAGGAAGGCCAAGGGTGCTCTTTCTTTTTCATTCCATTTCTTTTCCTTAATTTTGCAACTTGCACCAACATGCATATATATATATATATATATATATATTGTCCAATTAAATTTTGGACAAAATCCCTCTATGGCACCTTATGGCCTAGCCTAAAGGCATGACACCCTAATATTTTTTCTTACTTTGTATTCTTACTCATTCATCAATTTTCCACTTATTTCAACACATGAAGCCTTCCAACTACGTGGATTAAAATTTTATACATCATTCCCTCATAACCTTATGAAGGCCGAATCACAAGGGAGCCCACACCATGGATTTTTTTATTTTATTTTAAACATATACAATACTTATTTCCGTTCCTATATAACACACCTTCATAATCCATCATCAATCCAAGTGGTGAACTACTTTATTTTCCACTCAAAATATGCTCACAATTTTTCACAACATAAATCAAAAGACTAAAGTCATAGGGTTGGAGTTTTGTTACCTTAAAGCAACTACCCAAAGCCTAGAAGACCTTCACCAAGAGAATCACCATCAAAAGCTCCATTTTACCTTCTTGATGAATAGTGCCACGCAAAAGGGGAAGGAAATATCTCCTCACACAAGCAATGATAGCTCAAACTAATAGGTGAGATGGATTCATTGGACTTTTTCCTATGATTTACATGTGTGGAATCATGCTTTTTGATGGCCAAATGAGTGAGAATGGAAGGAAGAAAGAAATGAACCCTAGACCTTCTTCTCCATGCTGCAGCCACGGGCTTGGGAGGGATGAGGGGAGAGAGAAATGTTTTTGATAATGAGACATTAAGTGGCTTAGCCTTTTATTCACATGCGACTTTTTAACGGGATATTTTTCTATCGCGTATTTTAACTTAACAAGCCCGAAACTAACTTAACGCTACGAACATTTTTTTTTAACATCATTTATATTAATTTTTATTTCCTAAGGAACAATATTCAAAATTTATAGTATGGTTTCTGCACCGTTTTTTGACGAAATGCACTGTGAACCACTAATTGTACTTTGTTTATTTATGAAACTTAAAACTTATAAACTTATTATTTTCTTGGGCCTATATTGACTTGCTTGGCATATATTGGACTTTCTTATTCTTATTTACTCAATTATTTGTTTCTGGACTCTACCGGTCACTTAACAGTAGTACAAAATATTCGGTAAAAACACTATTCACGAGATTTTCATGGAAAGTGCCAGACTATACAGTTTTTCATTCTGAACTCATATTTGTCATCAGAATTATCAAATTATGTCTCTAAATTCATTTTGCTCATTTAAGCTCTATCGGTTAATTCACAAGACTGCGAATTTTCCGGCAGAACACACTGCTCATAACATAGTCATGATTACAGTTAAAATACTCAGAATTTCTCACTGAATCTAATTATGGCATTTAAATCCTTAAATTAAGCCTCTAATTAAGATTTACCAATTGGGGTCATTATACTTATCATCTTAATCCCAAACTTTGGAATCTGAACCTACTTGTTTTTCTAAGATTTAACATATTTTTCTTTTATTTTTCGCAGCACCTTTCCGGTACTCGCTTTTCTATAGCCAGTATCAGTTCTGGCACCAGTTCTCATTATTTTAACTTGAAACTTGTTTTACATGTTCTACATATTATTCTAGGAATATTCGTGCACTTATTATGATTTTCCAGGATACTTCGCCAATACGCATTTATACCGAGTAGCAGAATCAGTATCTGCGCTTTTCGTCAGACAAGCAACTTTCAACATTATTACTCACTTACTATAATTATTAAAGCCTCATAATAATTATTAGGGCCAATTATGGAATTATTTCCTAATTATCACATTTAATTAATTAATTTCCTTAATTAACGGTGTGAGTTCTTACAAGTATAATCATATGTAGTTAACAATCCGATTATTAAATTGAGGTATTACTCCATTAGAGCGGCCAACCAAGCTATGATGGATGCTATGAGGAGGCTAACCATAAAGCCACTGAGGATGTACTTGAGGCAAACTGATTGGCGAACATGATTATGATGAGGGTCATGTTGGAAGAGATGAGGACTGGTCGCAATGATGGCCAGCATCCTCCACCATAACCTCCACCGCTATAACACCTCATAGATTTTAAATATATAATTATACTTAAAATGAGAATTCAGGGGTATGATTAGTGAAAATCCTAAGTTCTTGGTCAAAATACGTAAAAAAGGTAAAACAGTAATTTAACAAATACGTAACCCTAAACTATAAATTGATAGAATACGGCCTCAAATGAGAAAAATAATCCTGGAAATGGATTCATAACAAAAATTTCAGTGGTTAGGTAAGTCTCTAGAAAATTGATGAATAATGTTTTTAATGTATGAAAATATGACGGTACAATTGCACCGAAAAGCGTGCCAAGTGAAATAAGTTCTCTAGGTTTGAAAATATGTTGGAAAAGGTACTTAAGACCAAGAAATGTAATTGTTGATGAAATTTGATGGATTTTAGGGTTTTGGGGGAATCGTGCCAACGGTGCACATATCAAGCTAAAACAGTGATTTCACCGAATTATCGAAAAACTATGTATTCATCTGTTCAAGAATAATTAAAGGTCTTTGGTGAATGTTAAATTTTTGATTTAATTGATAGTTAGTGAATTAAATGCAGATTAGTGGGTTAAGTGGATGATTTGAAATAATTTGAATTGTGTGAGGTGTCATGTGGGACCCAATCACTTAAGTGACTTAAGCCACCAAAGCCATCAACCATTATTCATCATCTTCTTCTTCATTCTCACTCTTCAAAATCGAGCCACCATCTTCAAGGTGGGGGGAGATTTGTTCTCCTTCAAATCTTCACCAACACCACTCAAGTTCCACATGAAACTTGTAGTAAATGACCCAATGAACCTAACTCACACCTCAATTCCTCTTGAAAGTCCCTAGATTTTGAGATTTTCCTCCCTCAAGATTGCAAAAATTTGATGACATTAGTGCCATTTGGGGGGGGGGGGATTGTGTTAAGTTATTGTTGATGCAATTGTGGTATGGATATGGTGTTGAGGTTGGCTAAAGAAACCATAGGAACGATGAAATGAAATTAACAACTTGAATTGTTCAATAAGGGCTTAATGGACGAACGGTACCATATGGGGGGGAGTGCATTGTTTTGAATTATAACCTATGTAGCATCGATACGACACGCGACACGTGACACGACACGACACTCCGACACGTCAATCCTAAAAAATTATGGATTTCGACACATTGGGACACGTTTTAATATTAAATAATATTTTTAATTTATATAGTGTATATTTCATTTAATATTTAATAATTTAACAAAAAATAAAGCTAAATTAATAATACCCATCAACACGTTATAAAGATGGAAGCTTTAATAAACAAAATAAAAATTGGGATGAGAGAGATATAATATCAGATAGAGAGAACAAATCATATTAGAGAGAGAGATCAGAGAGAATGAGATACAACAAGAGCGTAATAGGAATTGACAACAATGATGCTGAGATGATCTCTTATCTACTTAAGGGGAAAAAAGACAAAAAAATAAAATTGATATGATCAGGTGGAAGCTTTATTAATATATTTTAATTTTTTTTAGACAACAATGATGCTGAGATGATCTCTTATCTACTTAAGGGGAAAAAAGACAAAAAAAATAAAATTGATATGATCAGGTGGAAGCTTTATTAATATATTTTAATTTATTAAAAAAAATTAAAAAAATTTAAAAAGAAATTAAAAAAAATAAAAAAATTACGAAAATGCCATTTGACCGTGTCGGACATGGTCAAATTCGCGTGTCGGAATGGTCAACGTGTCGGAAAAAGTCAACCACGTGTCTGACACTGTGTCGGAGCGTGTCGCCGTGTCGGAGCGTGTCAGACCCGACTCTTCCTGTATTTACAAGTGTCCGTGCTTCCTAGATTATAATTTATGTAACAAGTGGATTGATAATCATGTGTTGTGATCATTGTAGGTTGCCTCCCTCGGACGAAATCCTAGAAGATTAAAGCTTGGAGCTTGTGGATTGTCTTTGGTCCTTGACCAAAAGGATATTGGCATTTCTTTGTTGAAGAAAGTTGTGAGGTAACTTGTGATTGAAGCAACCTAACTTGGGAGCTTCAAAAAAGTAATATCTTGGTACTGGGGTTAATCCCCGTGTGTGCTCCACCATGCCCATTGAGGTTGTGGTTGGAAGTTGTTTGATGTAATAGTGTAGATTATAACATGATCACACATATGTTTTTTGAATGGTACATGTGAGTTTGTACTGTAACAACCCATTACCGGACCGATGTGTTATCATCAAATATGATATTAAGCGCAGTTACAATCACAGCAGTTCATTGAAATTACGGGAAAACTTTTTTCCTTTAATATCGTTTGCATTTTTAAAATAATCGTATCAGACATTTTACTAACTGTGATCATAACTCAAAACTTACTGCGGAATTATGAATATCATAACTTCATACCATACAACTTACATTTAAAGATGCTAAGTGGTTCCCATAAGCAAACAAAGCTTAAACTTACTTTATTCATGTTCAGTACACTTGTAAATCTAAGAATTCCACACTTCCCTTATGATTATCATCTCTTACTATGTTATAGATCTCTTCGTTAGCTACAGGTAGGTTCAAACCGCGTTCCATTTGGAGTATCGTCGCTCAAGTTATGCAAGTTTTACTAAACCACATTTGGACTGATTTCGGGTAATGCGTTTTAGCGCTCAACTGGGTGTTTAAACGCCAGAGGCAAAGAATTTGGCCCTCTCTAGTTCTTCAGCACGCTTTAGCGCTCGCTTGCGCGCGTTAACGCCCACTCGTGCGCTTTAACGCCCACTTGGGCGCTAAAGCGCCCAAGGGCAGAGGTTTTTCCTCTATTTCACGAACACAACGCGCTTTAGCGCCCTTATCAGCACTAAAGCGCCCTCCGCCTGGGGCAGACAGGATCTCCCTTGTTTTCACCTATTTTCCTTTGAGGAATTACTTTCCACTCATCATATGACCTAGAAGACACTTTACATCATATAATATCTACATATCTATCTTCACATAACATATTATCTAATAGGTCATTGAATCTTCACATAGCATATTATCTAATAGGTCATAGACCCTTCCATCATATAAATTCTTCAAATATATTTTGTTTACAACATCAATGCCTCAATTAATACCAAGTGGCATGGACATCCCCCATGCTCACTAATACTCAAAATAACGATATAAGACATGTACAATTCTATATACCAAAATACAAAGCCAAGATCAAATGACTTAGAACAATGTATGAACAACCAAAGCATGGCTTAATACAAAAAAAAAAAAAAAAAAAAAAACATGGAAACTATAATCTCATGAAATCCAATGTTCATACTTTTTTAAATTGTATAATTTTTTTTAAAAAAAAATGAAGAGCTATAGAGATAAAGAGATATAGATTTCTTGAAATATGTGTTTTTAAGTAACTTTTAAATTAAATTTTTTATGTAATTACCAAATAGCTTTTAGCTTCTTCTTTTTAAAGTTTTTTTTTTTTTAATTTTAGCTTATAAATAGCTTCTAGCTTAATTCAAGTAAAACTCAAAGCTAACAAGCAGGTACCAATTGTGCTAAGAATCGAATCTTCCATGAAAATAAGAAGATAAAGAAGCAACTATAGTGTTCCTTCCAAGAAAGCTGGCATAATAACTTTATTTTTATATTTTCTTTTATGCTGACAAATTTCTATTGATTTCTAGTTTACATAATAATGTTTGGAACCCATAAAATATAACTTGCAATCAATAGAAGTTTCACAACTAATCTAGATGCTAGTACCATAGAGAGAGACCTAAATGCCGGAATAAATCACCAAGGAACAACTATTTAACCGTCCTGTTGTAATCTGGAATATAGCCACATTAGCGAACCCAGCAAAAATAATGAAGCCGTTGTGGTCAATAAGTTCAAGCATAGTTGTTGCTAAGATTGGACACATTTTTTAGACGCAAAAGAACTCTCCGAGCTGGCTACTTAAGATATGAAGAGGTTTGTTTAAAATGTGGTTCAATTCCTCTCATCTGAATAGCTTCAACTTCAAAAAGCACAAGATGGAAGTCGTCTACTGCTTGGTTTAAAAACAAGATTGCCCAAGGGAGAGGAATACTGAAGCTTCATCACATAAATATATTTTTGTAATTAGTGGATGAATAAGCTGTATCAGACTTTATACATAGGAGAGGATATTCTACCTACTATTTTTTTTGTCTACCTTTGCCTATCACTCTTCATTACCGTTAAATCAGAATCTAAAGATGAGAGAAAAAAAATAAATGTTAATTAAGATTCTAATCTAATGGTCTTTTAGAGTGGTAGACAGAACAAATGGTAAGTAGAATAACTTAACCATATATATATATATATATATATATATATATAAAAGATATTATCATCTTACACCGGTGTAAGAATAATAAGTCTTACACCAAATATTCATCGTTGATTTTTGTGCATCTAACGATTGAGATTTATTGAGTTTCACTCATTAATTAATTATTATTTTTCAATAAATTATAACCGTTGGATACACGGAAATCAACAGATAAGATTTGGTGTAAGACTCATTATTCTTACACCGGTGTAAGATGATCCTACCCCTGTAAGGGGAGGGATCTTTTGACTCTAGAGTAAGACTTACAAGTCCTGCTCTCCATCTTAACCATTGATTTCCGTCCATCTAACGGATATTATTTATTTGAAATTAATAATTAATTAATTGATATAGATAACTGTTAGATGGACGAAAATCAATTAAGACTTATAAATCTTAGAGTCAAAAGATCCCTCCCCATATATATATATATATATATATATATATATATATATATATGACTTATCATTTCTATATATATATATATATATATATATATATATATATATATATATATATATATATATATATATATATATATATATATATATATATATATATATATATATACTTATCATTTCTCAAGCTGCTTGAGATAATGTTATCCAACTACTAAATCATAACCATACAAAGATGGATCAACGGTGATAAAGGAAGAGAGAGAAAAAAAAAATCATAACCATTCAAAGGTAAATCAATTATGACGTAATTTTGGAATGACTGGAACTAAACTTATCTCAAACAGCTTAGAGAAATAATTTTCTTCCCATATATATTGTGATGGGAAGTATCAGTTAGATGTTGGTATTTCACAGATTGTATCACCAACAAGATCCTCAAATTATCAAGCGAAATTTGAACTTATATCATTGTGGGATACGAATATAATAGGCCTGCATTAGACATTTTCAAGTATGGTAACTTCACGAGGATACCATCTGAAATGCAAAATATATCTAGATCAGCATGCTAGAAACTTAATACGGGTTTACTTCATTATCTGTTCCTGTCACGAGTACAAACCAAACCATGACTGACTAGTTTTGATTTATTTAAGCCTTATTTCGTAGTAAATTCCTTCACAAGCAGAAGCATCAGAAATCAAGCCACCAACTAAACAAGGTTCAGATTATAAACAGTAACTCCACCAGGAGATATCACAAATTAAAGCTTGGCAAACTTCTTTTCTTTCAAACTTTCAACAGTCTCCTTGAGGCTTACTTCCAAAGGAATAAATTCAATTCCCAAACTCTTTGCCTTTTCTTTGGAAACCTGATATGTTGGCACATATGGCTCATCGTCCGCACACCTGGTAACATTGTTGACAAAGCGAAAATGGTATTAGAAAAATCAAAGTAAGAGAAACTTGAATTGTATTAAATTATATAAATGTAAACACACATATTGACAGAATGATGAGTCATGTAGGGCCCACGTTACAGTAACCATTAACCTGTGATTTTTACATATGAAACTACATTTGTAGGACCTAGACATGCAAAGTTGTCATAATTAGCCTTAACTAAGGAACGCATAGTTCAGTGATGAATTCAAATGAACAGTTCTTAATAAATTAGCATATATATGGAGTAGGATCTTTTGACACCAGTGTCAAATTTAAAATTTGACACCTTATCTGAGAGCTGTTAGATCAAAAAAGATCAACGACTCTGATTTAGAAGCATGTGACACCATTGATCTTTTTTTATCTAACGGCTCTCAGATGAGGTGTCAAATTTGAAATTTGACACTGGTGTCAAAGGATCCTACCTCTCTCTCTATATATATATATATAGGGATTTTTTTGACTTCGATATAAGACTTAGAAGTCTTACTCCCTGTCTCAGCAGTTGATTTCCATCTATTTAACGGTTGTCATTCATGTGAAATTAATAATTCATGTCACAAACGTTAGATATAAATAGACCCAACGATCAAGATTAAGAGTGTAACTTACACCAGTGTAAAATGATTCTGACCATATATATATATATATATATATATATATATATATATATATATATATATATATATATATATATATATATATATAGAGAGAGAAAGAGAGAGAGAGGTAGGATCCTTTGACACCGGTTTCAAATTTGAAATTTGACACCTCATCTGATAGCCATTAGATCAAAAAAGATCAATGGTATCACATGCTTACAAATCAGAGTCGTTGATCTTTTTTTATCTAATGACTCTCAGATAAGGTGTCAAATTTCCGGTGTCAAAGGATCCTACCTCATATATATATATATATATATATATATATATATATATATATATATATATATATATATATATATCAACCAAATTTCATTTCACGAACCACCACCACTATCTTAATGTCACCACCAAATCATCAACCCACGGCCTCTGTTATCCATCTTTACTTGGGATTGTAAGCTCCAACCAACTTTTAAGATGTTTAAAATTTACTTTGTATTCAATTTTCAGATCCTAATTATGTTCGTTTTATCTTATGTATTTATTATATATTGATATTTGGATAGAAATGAAATCTATTTAAGACTGACTAGAAAATAAAACCAACTTCATCATGTATTTTTATCCAATTTTTCAAATCCTAATTCAATTCTTCTTATGTTATTTATTTATTTATTTTATATTGTGATGGGAAGTATGAGGGATACATGTAATAATAGTATAGGGGTTGTTATAGAAAGAGAAAAAAAATAGTTGTTAGGTTTAGAATATTCTAAGAGGTTAGGATAAAAGGAGGGGAATGTGGGCAGTGAAGTAGGCATGAATTAAATGAATATTTGGGGGAATTGAGGAACTCTTGGAACCTAGGTTGGTTGGTTCTAAGGGTGAGCTAGGGTCATTTGGTTTATTTTTCTGCAAGTAGTGTTTGTAAGGAGCTTGTCTCCATTATTTTACTTAATATAATTTTCTGGTTCCACCAATTTGGTATAAAAGCATCTTCGATCCAGAAGGTGTTCTGGTCCCTATATAAAAAAAAAAAAAAATGGAAAACAGAGTGAAGAAAGTGGAGAGGCGCACTTAGCTATTGGAAGAGAGGATGAATGGAGTTGAGGACGTGGTTCATCAGCTTCAAGAAACCATTCGAGAGTTTCTAAACCGTGTAGATAGAAATGGATCTAACCCAAAGAAGAGGAGGAAAAGAGGAGAGTAGAGCTCAAGGCTTTGAGAGAAAAAAATCAAGGCGGAGGGAGATCTGTCTTCATGCTTTGGTTGAACAGAATCATATACATGCACACAGATTCGAAGAAACGGAAGAAAAAGAAGGAAATAGAAGAGGAGCTGAAGGAAATGCAGAAGTGAAAGACGAAGAAGGAGGTATTTTGTCAGAAAAACAAATCGACGAAGAAAAAAAAGAAAGAAAGGTAACAGTAGGGTGCGTAGAAGATGAAGGAGAAGGAGACGAAAACGAAGAAGATTGAAACACAGCAAAAGAAGTAGAAGAAATTGGAGAAGAGGAAAAAGAAGAAGATGCACAATATGATCAAGAGGAAGAAGAGGAGGTTAGTTAATAGTAAGACAAAACGTTGAGATGTTTTCTGCTCCATCAAGACATGCCGGTGAGAAGGTGCTGCAAGCAGCGTCCTTCGCAGGGCTGCATCGAGACATAAATGCGGAAACCAGGTTGCACAAGTTCCAGAATTTGGGAAGGCTGATGATGATTGTTCAACGTGTTGAGGAGAAAGTCCATTCGCAACCAATTTGGGCTTCCTTGTGGGCGGGTGGGTAATGGTCCAATGAGTGGAGGGGAACAACATGTGGGACCAGCCCTTTCCTATAGGGCTGCAAATGGGGGGAAAACGGAAAATAGGTCCAACACTCCAAACACTGTATCGTGAACTGGGCCCAACTAATCCACCCACTCAAGGCAGAGAAGTTGGATCTTAGGGAACCCAACAAAATGTTGCTGCAACAATTACTGCAGGGAGTGTGGATGTCGCTGGCCGCAACCCTAACAACAATGAAGGAGGGCGACGAGCGAGATTCTAGCAGTCGTCGCCGAAGGAGCTAAACAATAAAAGACGAAGGGAGGAACATGTAGGGTATCGGTCTCCAGGGAAGCATTCCAAAAGGCAAGCACGATTGAAAAGCATAACATCTTTAAGAAAGACTAATATGAGCTCTGAAGCTTTTGGGTCAGAAATTTGAGAATTTGCAATAGTCAAATACGAGTTTGAATTGCCTGAAGATGCAACATCACTTGTTAAGAAAATTTCTGTTATACGTAATCTCTGTCCAAAGGTTGGTATAACCATAGCAGCTCGAAAATATGATCTTAATTCTATCACACCCTTCCAAATAGAAGGTGACTTGGATCTTCGTCCAGTGGTCAAGCATTCATTTCCAACATGTTTGGGAAACAGGGCACTTGCGCAGAATTGAGGCAAGCAGGTAAAAGGATCCAGCAGTGGCAGTTGTTTGACTTCAAGGATAGTTGGGTCTATATGCTTCAAACAATGGGACCCTAGTAGAAGTTCTCACACACCATCTATCTTCTTTATTCACCTTGAGGACAAGGTGAGGTTTGGAGGGGGAGTATTGATGGGCCTGAAGTATGAGTGATAAATGTAATAATAGTATAGAGGTTGTTATAGAGAGAGAACAAAAAGGAGAGTTCCTTAGTTCTAAAATATTTTGAGAGGTTAGGATAAAAGGAGGGGAATGTGGGGAGTGAAGTAGACATGAATTAAGTGAATATTTGGGGGAATTGGGGATCTCTTGGAACCTAGGTGTGTTGGTGGTGTACTAGGGTTTTGGTTTATTTTTCTGCAATTATTATTTGTAAGGAGCTTGATTATTTTACTTAATATAATTTTCTGGTTCCATCATATTGATATTTAGGTAGTCATCAAATATATTTGAGATTGACTACAAAACAAAACCAACTTTATTATGATTAAATCTATCTATTGAACTCTACTTTTTCTATATCTTTCCGATATATTTCAAATTTTTATATCTTTTAGACTGATTCAAACAACATTAACTTTCAACAAAATTAAGGGAAAACATATAAAATAACTCTCGTAACAACATGATTGGTGGTCTTAAGTAGGACTGCTCAATCACCATATCAACAACACTAGTAGCCATTATTGAAAAGTGAAAAATGGGGCAATCGCCACCCTAGCTCCATTAGTGATGGTGTTATTATATGTGTGAAGGTTTTGAATGAAACATCAAGTTATTTCCTATTACAGTACGGTGTACACTAAAGTTTTGCTTTGAATAACAAAAGATATCCAAGACGAGCTACTACGATGTATGCTATTTGCATATGACATTGTGCTTATTGATGAGACCAAAGATGGTGTTAACAAAAAAATAGAATCGTGGAGAAGCATGTTGGAGTCTAAAGGATTTAGACTAAATAGGAGTAAGACTCAGTATATGAAGTGTGAGTTTGCTACGACAAGAGATAAATATCAAGATTCTATGTATTTGCTTGGATAGGTCCCAAAGAAAGATTCTTTTAGATATCTAGGGATCAATTTTGTAAGAAAGGGGAAAGATTGATGAGACAGAGTCATAAACCATAGAATTGAAGCTGGATGGATGAAGCAGAGCAGTGAACCAAGAATTTTGTATGATTGCAAAATTCCTCCCAAATGAAAAAGAAAATTCTATAGAACACCAATATCGCTTGCAATGTTATACGGAGCTAAATGTTGGCTAGCAAATAGGCCAGATGTTAAGGTAGATGTGTATAAGGATGGACACCGTTCGGTTCAGTTCGACAATGGTTTGGTTTGGAAACCAAACTAGTTTTAGTGTTTCATTTGGCAAACTGAACCAATTTTAGTTTTTATGAACCAGTTTTGGTACCAAATTGGGTTTAGAACCGATTTTGGTTCTGAACCAGTTTTAAGAAAAAAAGTAAAAAAAAAAAAAAAAAAAAAAAAAGTGAAAAAAATGCAAGTAGTTAAATAAAAAGAACCTGTTCGGTTCTTTTAATTTTCGAACCGGTCAAACAAAGTGGTTTGGTTATTGAACCGGTTCAACTATGCTTATGCTAGATGTGTAATAATATATCCATCATCTAAGATGACAATATAGTGCAGAAGCCAGAAAGCAATTACTAAAGCATAAAAACATAAGTTATTCTTTGAAATAAAAAGGCACAAAATAATGAGTTATCTATGGGCTAGCTCCGAATCGTACAAAAAAGTTTTAGAAAGAATCAGGAGTAATAACTATGCCAACTATAAAAACCTTTCTAATACGCCAACTACAATACTTGGCAAGAAGATGAGAAAAAAACAGAGTGAGAGAGGGGTGCTAAGGAAATATAACATAAAACCATTAATTTGGCCTTTACCTAACAGCTTAAACTTTTGAATTGAATAGGTATTTTATGGAGGGAAAAGTTTAATAAAAGTGAAAAGTTCAGCACTGCATTTCGAGAGAGGAAAATTAAGTTCTGAATTTGTAGTGTTCGAAATATTTTAAGTGCTTATATTGTAAATAAGGAAGATATTGAATTTAACATAATGAATAAGCCTATATTAAAGTGAAATAGTTTCATTTAAATGATTTAAATAAGGAAAGGGTTCTTTTCAAATTCATTCAGTTACCTCTCAATTTTTGACTATTTTCTGCACTTTTCTACTTGTTACATTTTCTATATGCATTAAATAAACAACATTAATTCAATATCGATGCTGATTCTTTTCATTTTCAGCACTGAATTGAGTTTTCAAACAGGCACGTAAAGCATTAAAAGAATGGGGTACAGCAAATGGGGATTAGCATTCATATATTTATATAAATTATATGCATTCTTGAAGTTAAGAAAATAATTGAACTTACTTCTCTGGAAGTTGTAGTGTCGGGTACAGATCATGTAAAATCTTCACAATTTCTGAGTAATGAACAACTCTCTCAACCAAACAATATCTTCCACTAGCTGAAGCAATCTCATAGGCCTGAATATGGGCGTTTGCAACATCTTTCACATTGATCCATCCAAAAGAAGCATTTGGAAATGATTGTGCACCTGCATCATGGCAGTGAAAGAGTTTCTTCTTGTTAGAAATAATATTGTATTGTATTATTGTTATTTTATTTTTAAATTATTCTAAAAGGTTATTTGGGCTTAGCCCATTAGGTCATTTAATCTCTTTAAATAGAGGGCTCTTGTATAGTTTTACATACAGTTAAATACAATACATTTATACTCTTAATTTGGTATTAGAGCTTGGTTATGGGAAACCTTGCTTCCGCAGAAAAATCTTGTCGTGCGTCATTCAGGCAAGTCATTCTGCCATGCATCATACCGGCAACCCTCTTTTAGCACCTAACCCTCGGTTAGTCACCAATTGCTTGTCCTCAACCTCGGATCGTCAGAAAAACCATCATCAGCCTCCGTTCAACGCCGGAAATCACCATCCACCACTGTTCACCTCCGCCGGAGCATGTTTCCGTCAAGTTTTCCAGCCAACAACCAAGTGACCAGGACCAGCTCGAGGAGGCGACCTTGTTTGTCCAAGTCACGCTGTCATCGGAGCAGCCACACGCTGGTGGAAGTTTCCGACAGCTGATCCACTTTTCCAGCACGTGAGTCACCGTTCCGGGCCGGACCACCACCGTCTTGCTCGCCTTCTCGTCCTCTTTCCATATCTGGTCTCCGTTCATTGTGGGTCCCATTCGTTATGAAGATATCGGCAAAAAACCCGCTGTTTGGACATCTTTTTGCAACGCTTTTGGGCGATTTCTTGCTTCCTTGCAGTTCCTTGCTATTTTCTGATTATCTCATTTATTTTTGTGATGGAGGGCTCAAGTAATGCGATCAGAAATACTACCGGCGTCATCTCCAGTACTACCTCATCCATTACAACGATGAAACTAACCGAATCTGCTACTTACAAGACATGGTCTACCTCTATTAAGATCTAGTTTACTAGTCAGGGACACGAGAAATATCTCACGACCAAGTCTGCTGAGTATCCTTTGGCAATCCATTGATCCGGCAGTTATAGACATTATCATCCCCTTTGAAACCTGTTATGACGTATGGGAGGAAGCCAAAAACCTCTACACCAATGACATTCAAAAGCTTTATTCCATTGTTTCTCAGATAATGGAATTGCGCAAATCACCATATGCTCGAATGGAGGCTTATATTAAGATTCATTCTTTGATGAAGGAATTCTTCGCTATCTTACCTCATGCTGTAGATGCCTCTAAGTACAAGAAACAAGTGGAGCGCTTCTCTATGGTTGTAACCCTTTTGATGCTCACCGGCAAGTGTACCGATCGCACAAGTAATATAATAAGTAAGTAAAGTATCGTCTCCACAGGGATTGTAAACCAAGTACCACAATAACCAGTCCCCTTAAGTTGGAAAATTCAATTGTTGTTGTGAAATACTGAATTGATGAAAAATAAAGACAAGTATTTAAGATTTATAATTTTTTTCAATTAAATAAGTAATGGTAAAAAATAAAACTGGATTTTTAAGAGAATAATAAAAGGCATTGCAGTTAAGGTACACTCACCTTATGATCCCCACTTTAAACTTTGGATTGATTAACAATGCTCATTCATTTTAATAACTCAGATAAATTATCATCTAAAAAATAACTAGTTAAATCCCAATACCTTGGCAATCTAACCCTTTAATCTAATTGGAATCCTAATTCCTTAGCAATCTCGCATGAAATTAAGCATTAATCCCGATAAATTAAACAGCTGCAATTCATACAAGTCTATCCCTAGAGCATGCATAAATTGTTACTTTACCCCCTTTCAGAATCAAAACCCCAATATTCCTATTGCGAGCCCTAATTCCCAAATTATTATCTCCTATTAGGTTGATCAAGTCTAACAGAAATAATAAACAATACGCACAGAATAAAGATAAAATATATTAAAATAAACGAGCGAAAATAAATCAATCCATCGTAAAAGGGTTCACATAGGGTTTCTGACCCTAACTACAATAAAGAAAACTAGCCAACCATGGTCAAGGTTGATCTATGAATATTCAATATCCACTAGAAATAGAAGAACGGAAAAACAAAGATGAACAAGAAGATCTCTCAAGAGCTCTCTCTCTGAAGCACGACGGTTCTCTGATTATAGAATACATAATTCTGTCATGAAGTATCCTTTTTATATTCCTCTCTTTCTTCTTCCAAAATTGCCCTTAAAAAGCACGGTACTGTTGTTTCCCGCAAACTGGCGCGAGATTGCGCCAGTATGGTGCTGAGCCACGCCAAAACTCTGGAATTTGGCCCAACAAACTGGCGCTGGATCGCGCCACTATGACGCTGAGCCGCGCCAAAACTCTGGAAAATGGCCCAGGGCAACTGGAGCGGCTTAGCATCAAGTTTTTGTGTGGATTCGAGCCACCAAGCTTTTAACATTTTGTATTTCCATTCTTTTCTCCCTATATAAACATAAAAAATAAGTGAGAAATGTCATTGAAATGGAAAAGTCAACATAATAAGCAAATATGTATGTAAACTGCTCTTTTATGACTTAATCCTTATCATTTTTAGTTTGGAAAACTACATATGCCAAAGGCACATCACCTTTCCAGCCTTTCAGAGGAGTTAGAAAGTGTTCGTGAGAATATTCTAACCAATGCTGAGACTCCTAGCATGTCACAAACTTTTCAGTGCCTTTTGAATCTTAAGGATAAATTAGCAGCACGCACACATGTGCCAACCACCGATTCAATTGCTTTCATTTCTCGTGCCAATAATTCCAATTGGAACAGTGAACGCAGTCACGGACGTGGCCGTGGATAGGGTGGCGGCGGACAGAGGCCTCGTTGCAATTATTGCTAGAACTTGGACATTTTGAAGAACATTGTTACAGGAGGTACCCTCACTTGAAGCCACCAGCTGCCAACTTTGCTCAAACTGATACTACACCACCTTCTATTGGATCAGTAACTCTTTTGAGTGCAGACTATGAGGCACTTCTCCAGAAGGTTTCTTCCAGACTGCTACTCCAGACACTGATAATCATGTTGCTTATCTTTCTTAATCGTCTCTAGGACCCTGGATAATAGACTCAGGTGTTACTAACCACCTTTGTGGTAATAAGGATCTCTTTACTTCACTTACTTATTCTAATAATCTACCTTCTGTTACTCTTGCTGATAGTATTAAGGCCCCTGCTCGTGGAATTTGGAAAGCCAACCCAACTTCCTTTTTGTCTTTGACCTCTGTTTATTATATACCTGGCATTGCCTTCAATTTAATCAGTTAGCCAGCTGATTCATTCTGTTTCATGCACTGTCACCTTCTCTAAACAGTCTTTTTCTATGCAGGATCCAGGTATGGGGAAGACAATTGGAGCAAGCAGTGAGTCGCGAGGTCTCTACTACCTGACAGCACCTCCTTCTCCAGTGGCGTGCTCTCTCATGGAGTCTCCTGAACTAATCCACAATCGTCTGGGTCATCCAAGTCTTTCCAAGTTTCAGCATATGATTCATTTTTTATACAGTTTTAAGTCTTTAAACTGTCAGTCTTGCCAGCAAGGAAAGCACACTCGCTCCTCCTTTGCTAATAGAGTCAATAAAAGAGCTGATGCTCCCTTTTCCATCATTCATTCTGATATTTGGAGTCCTAGTCGAACTATGTCTGTTTTGGGTTTTCAGTATTTTATAACCTTTATTGATGATTTCTCTCGTTGTACTTGGGTTTATTTAATGAAACACCATTCTGAATTATTTTCAATTTACCAAAAATTTTGTGCCGAGATAAATACTCAATTTGGTGCTTCTAATCGAGTCTTGCACGGTGCTAATGCGAAAGAGTATGTCTCTTGAATTTTCTAATTTTTTGGAGAAACATGGGACGTTACACCAGACCACTTGTTCTCACACTCCACAACAAAATGGAGTGGCCGAACGTAAAAATAGACATCTGGTAGAAACTGCATGTACCCTTCTAATTCATATGAATGTTCCACTCCGTTTTTGGGTAGATGCTATTATCACCTCTTGCTTTCTCATCAATCGCACGCCCTCTTCCGTGCTAAATAATGATGTTCCACACATGTATTTGGATGTATTTGCTTTGTTCATGACCTCACTCCAGGAAAACACAAATTTAACATTCAAAGCCTTAAAGTGTATTTTCCTTGGATATACTCGTTATCAAAAGGGGTATCGCTGCTACTCTCCTGACCTAAGTGTTATATTATGTCCGCTGATGTCACTTTTCTTGATCAACAACCCTTTCATTCTATCCCATCTCAAATGTAACAGGTTGATCAGGTTTTTCCTGTTTCTTTTCTTGACTTGTCTTCACCTTGCCTCCATCACTAAGGACCGCTTTTCTCACCTAATAGCATCGTCAGACTGCGCCTCCTGCGGACTTGACCCTTGCTGTCTCATCACCTTCTCTTGTCGACTCTTCCCCTCCGGATCCTCCATCAAAGATTACTCCCATTACTCTTCGCAAAGGTATTCGATCCACTCGCAACCCTTATCCACTTTACATTTTCTTGAGTTATGATAGACTTTCTTCACAGCATTTTACTTTTGTTTCTAGTCTTTCACCTATTTCCATTCCTAAGACCACAAGTGAAGCACTATCTCATCCGGGTTGGCGCCAAACGATGCTTGATGAAATGACAGCACTCCACTCCAATGGCACATGGGATCTTGTTCGTGCTCTTCCTGGGAAGTCGCTTGTCGATAGGTATTCACAGTCAAAGTTAGTCCTAATGGCACTGTTAATCGTCTCAAAACTCGTTTAGTGGCCAAGGGATGCATTCAGATTTTTGGTCTCGACTATGGGGATACTTTTTCTCTTGTTGCCAAAATGGCCTCTATTCGCCTGTTTCTTGCACTTGCTGCCATTCATCACAAACCCCTTCTTCAGATTGATATAAAAAATGTCTTCTTACATAGTGACTTGCAGGAGGAAATATATATGGAGCAACCACCATGTTTTGCTGCTAAAGGGGAGAGTTCTGGAACGGTATGTAAGCTTCGTAAATCTTTATATGGCCTGAAGCAGTCTCCTCAGGCCTGGTTTAGTTGCTTTAGTTCCGCTGTTCAATCCTCCGGTTTAATCCGAAGTAAAGCCGATCATTCTGTCTTCTACCAGCATAGCTGTTCTGGCAAGTGCATCTATCTCCTGGTGTATGTTGATGACATCATTATTACTAGCAGCGATCAAAATGGGATTGATAAGTTTAAAAAGTACTTATTCAATCAATTTGAGACCAAAGATCTTGGCAAACTTCAATATTTCTTAGGAATCGAAGTGGCACAGTCTAGGCAGGGCATTTCCATTTGTCAGAGGAAGTATATATCCTAGATGAGACTGGTATGTTGGGATGTAAACCCATTGATACACCTATGGATCCTAATGTTAAGCTATTACGCGGACAGGGGGAGCCATTGGCAGACCCTGGTTGTTACGTCGATTAGTTGGAAAGTTGAACTATCTTACTATGACAAGGCCAGACATCTCTTTTGCAGTTAGTGTGGTAAGTCAATTCCTGGACTCTTCTTGTGACTCTCATTGGGATGCAGTCATCAGGATTCTTCGATATATCAAAAAAAGAGCACCAAGAATAGGATTATTATACACAAATAAAGGGAATGCAGAGGTGTCTAGCTATTCAAATGCTGACTGGGCAGATAGACGCTCCACCTCGGGTCACTGTGTTCTCCTCGGAGGAAATTTGATCTCTTGGAAGAGTAAGAAGCAAACTGTGGTCGCCAGGTCAAGTGTAGAGGCAGAATATCGGACCATGGGTAATGCAACTTGTGAGCTCATCTGGCTGAGACAATTACTTAAGGAACTACATATCTGTGAACAACGGCCCATGAAACTTATTTGTGACAATCAAGCCGCATTGCACATATCGTCTAACCTAGTCTTTCATGAGAGGACCAAACATATAGAAATTAACTGTTACTTTGTTAGAGAGAAGATTCAGTCAGGAGAGATCGAGATAACATTTGTCAATTCCAGTGATCAACTTGCAGATGTTTTCACCAAGGCTCTTAGAGGTTCCCGAATAGATCATATATGTAACAAGCTGGGAGCTTACGATATATATGCGTCTTGATGGGGAGTGTTAGAATAATATTGTATTGTATTATTATCATTTTATTTTATTTTATTTTTAGATTATTCTAGAAGGTTATTTGGGCTTAGCCCATTAGGTCATTTAACCTCTTTAAATAGGGGGCTCTTGTCAGTTTTACATACAGTTGAATACAATACATTCAAGCTTACCAAAAAAAATAAGAATACAATACATTCATACTCTTAATTCTTATATTATGCAAGAGGACAAAATCTTGTCCAGTGGAAAAATGAATATATTTGAAGCACATAGGCATGCTAATATTCATTAAAATAACACTTAAATACCTCAATAGCCAACCAATGACATATTGAAAATAATCAATGACATTTAAAAAAAAAATTAGACAATAATCAAGCTAGACATAAAAAGGGAATATACTCTCTTCCAGTTCCAGATCAACAATAACGGTTACGATTAAAATGCGCATTTCTCAAATGGAACTATGGATTGTACTTATAATAACCCTCCTTTTCTTTATTTTCATTTCCATTTTAATATTTTTTATTTCCCTCTTCATTTTGCTTGATACAGAAAAAGCAGATGAGTTCAAAACCATGTAATCCGGATGCAGACAAAGCAGATAATAGACATTTGTACAGTATAGCATGTAAATAATAATGATTTTATATTTCTCATGTTAAATGAGAATTGAAATCTCATGTTGTAGAGATAAAAAACATGTGGGACCCATGTGTTAGAAAAAATTAGATGTAGGACCCATGTCAGCACGGAAATCGAAGGGTGTGTAGGAAAGTTTGAATTCTCATGTTAAATGAGAAATATAAAACCCAAATAATAATTACCGTTAACTAGGTTTAAAACTGAAGCAGCACTAGTGTTAAGGACTGGTTGCAAGAGAGGCCCGATCACCATTGCTGGGTTAATAGTAACCATGTCAATGTTGTTTTCTTTCACAAATTTCCAGGCAGCATCTTCAGCCAGAGTCTTTGAAAGCACATACCACAGCTGAAAACATAAATAAGAAATGGCAAGAATGTTGAAGAGCATGGTAGCATAATATGTGACAAATTATTACAATTTTACGTTGGGATAAATACATTATCATCATAGCTAAATAGCAATTGTCTAGAGCATATAAGATTGAAGCTACTAAATTGTTCTCAAACAATATTAGGTAAATAAGTGAAGCAGTTTAAAAAGTTTACTGGACAATCTCTGCATCAGAATTACAGGTACAGAACTCAAGATCACAACGAACTCAATTCAGTCATAAGAATCAAGATCTAGTCTTCATTGGGAGCGAAGTTAAAATAATGCATTGAACTGATACCAAATTCTATAGGGAGATCAAATATAAGGGCGCATCTAAATTTCAAAGTGTTAGCAAGCATACAACTAAGGCATGTGGGAAATTGTTGTAAATAAATTATTTGGGTGATTTCGTAATTAATATAGATAGTGGAGCATGATTAATGGAGATAGTGGAGCACAAAGAATTAAATATACTTTAAAAATAATCACCTAGGAAGAGTGAAAGACTCTTGCAAATATCATATGCATTTATTGTATTTATTCTCCCTTTGAATATAAATAGATGTAGAGTGCTTGGTTTGCTTTAAGCCAAGCAATTCAGCCAAAAAGTGCAAGTATTATTTCATCTTCATATTTTATTTTTTCTGCACATGGTATCAGAGTACTTCTGATCCAGGACTGCTCTGACCATTGCCTCCACAGCCCTCTGAATTTTTTTGGCCTTTATTACCATTCTTTATAAATTCTCTTGGCCTTCATTACCATTTTTTTTGTCTACTCACGGCTTTACAGCCAATCTCTCTTTTTGTTTGAACCTTCCAAAACTTGTCCGTGATTGCTTCCGAAGATGAAAACGCCAGCCACATGGCCACGAGGAAGAAAACCATACCACTCAAGTTCAGTCTCGTGAACTGCGATTACAAAATGTACATGCAAAAGAATCATCTCAACCATAGTTAGAAAGTCTCTACCTCCTTGAAATGCCCGAACAGGTTTTTGTAGCTGACCTATAAGGATTCTGATGTTCTTTCAAGGCAAATTTGGCTTCAACATCGTCACTTGGGCCACCCATCATTCCAAATTGACAAATCCATGTATCCCTCCCTGTTTTCTAAAGTTGATGTTTCCAACTTCCATTGTGAAATTTGTGAGTTTGCCAAACATAAGCGTGTAACGTTTCCCATTCGCAATAATATGAGCACCTCACCATTTGAGTTAGTTCGTAGTGACATATGAGGACCATCTTCTATTCCTAATATCTCTGGAGCACGTTGGTCTGCGACATTTATTGATGATTGCACTTGGGTCACATGGATTTTTTTGCTAACCATCCTTCCCTATTTTCATGCCATGATAAAAAAACAATTTGGTACCAAAATTAAAAGATTCCGCACTGCCAATGCAAAGACTACTTTAACATGTATTTTAAAAGGGAAGGAATTATTCACTAATCCTCACTCTCTACCGACGCAACTCACAAACCACCGAACATTATTTCCAAGTACACTGAAACTTCTTATCAGTTGACATCCTCCATGTAGCCTTCAGTACCATTTCCCCAGGCTTTGGCAGTGGTGATCAGTTTTCTCTGACACAGCAGCTGCAACAACCTATGTTTGGGTCACCTTTCAATTATCATGGTTTTAGGCCTAACCGCGGTGGCCATCATGGCAGTGGATGTCGCTTAGACAAGGGTGTTTCTGGCTGCCATATAAGCTTCATTGAATGTCAACTGTGTCACAAATATGGCTATGATACCACAATCTGCTACTACAAGTTTGATCCAACCTACACTGAAGCTCCAACTCTAGCTCTTGTTCTTCATTCTCAAGCTTCACCACTAGTGCAACAGTCTTATACTTCATAGTACCCAGCTCTGCCATGCCATCCACTGTCTCAAGTGCAATCAGCACCTCCTTCAGTGCAACTAGTACCTCATTGTCTCCTTAGTGCACCAAGTTCTAAACTCCTACTGCGCTCTATATATTCATTCTATTCAAACTTGAAGGTCTTCTCCCATCGCTTATCTCGCGATACTTGAGCCCTCGATTGGTCAAAACTAGTGCGCTGACTCAGGTGCAACACATCATGTATTATAGTCCATAAAACTTGCTTCAGGGTCATGATCTAGATTGCAGAGACCAGATTCTTATGGGTAATGTCAAGGATTTCCTATTGTTTCTCTGGGTTCCACCTCACTTTCTTCAACCATACACCCTCACCAATCATTCACACACAAATCTTTTACTTGTTCCATTCATCACTAAGAACCTAATTGTGTCCATCAGTTTGAGTTTCAACCTACTAACTATTTTGTCAAATCTCAAGGGACGAACTCTTTCTACTGTAGTTGCATCTAAGCCTTCCACATATACACTGTGGCATTGTAGACTAGGTCACCCCATTCCCAAGTCATAAACCTGTATTCCAATTGTGTAATCTTCTTTTCAATAATAAATCTGTTAGTCATTTCTGAACAGCCAGTTGAATATGTTTCAATTGAACATCACTATCATGTCAATCTTTTTACTGCTACTATAGACACACAGTTGCAAGGAATGAATAGCAGATTTAATCATAAAATTGTGGACTTGCTTACTTTCAGCGCCGCCTTAGATCCAAAAGATAATTATAAATTACCAAATGTTGATCATATTTGGGAATCGGCAACTAGATTTTATCCTGATGATTTCACAAAGCTATAGAAATTGCATCTTAGAGTACAAGCACAATATTATTAGCTTGATGTGCCTCATCATCCTAAACTGAAGCACTTGTCAATATTTTCTGAGTTATGCCTAGAACTAGTGTAAACAGGAAAATCTGAGATTTATCATTTGATTGATTGTTTTCTTCCCTTAGTATTTTAGTGTTGACACTTCCTGTTTCTACAACTACAAGTGAGAGATCATTTTCAGCAATGAATAATCAGAAACAGGCTCAGAAACAAGATGGAGGCTGACAGTCTAGTCAGTTATATACTTACATTGAAAGAAAAATTGCTGAAAAAGTTCAAACAGATTCAATTATTATGAATCTTATGACATGAAGGAGCACCGCGCTCAACTTTGATAAAGGTATCATGTATTTAATTTTTCAACTTACAAATTTTTGTTTTAATATATTGATTCTTGACTTTTATTTCATAAGTTGATTCCTAGAATTGTCCCTGAAGGCACATAAATGACCTTTCAGATAGAAAGCATAGTAACCCAATTCCCAACTCTTAACAAATGAATAGGCAAGAGAAACATATACAAACTTTCAAAGGGAAGAGGAAGGAAAGCAACAGATATAGATCAATTTTAATGCATATGTGGCTTTTAGGTTCTTAGGAAAGCAAGGCATAGAAGATTTTTTGCCCTAAAATGCATTCATCCAATGGTTTTTTTTCTCTCAAGGATTTGAGAAGCATATAATAAGTAGACTCTAAACAAAAGAATGATTTTAAGGGAAAACGGAACAAACCTTTGATTCCCTACAGAAATCAGGATTTGAAAACCAAGTCTCATCAACTACTACATCGGGAGTTCGAGGCTTTCCACTATATGCAACTGCAGCAACAGAAGAGGTTAAAACAACGCGTTTCAGAGATGGCGATTTCACACATGATTTAAGAACATTCAGAGTTCCCTTCACAGCTGGATCTAACAATTCAACCTGAAATTTAATTTTTTAAAAAAAAATAGTCAACTCCACCGTTGTGTCTCGAAAAAAAAATACATCGAAGAATTATAAATTAAATGTAAACTAAAAGGGAAATGAACCTGCGGATCCTTGACATCATGATAAAATGGAGATGCAGTATGAAAAACACCATGACAGCCTTGAACAACAGAGTCAAAGGAACCTTCTTCTAGAAGATTTGCCTTAAACAGGTGCAATCTCTCCTTAGCACCATCAAGGTTAATCAAGTGCTCGATCTTTTTGGGATCATCTGGACACAATTAATCTTTTAATTTTAGAAATCTAATATAATAATACACAAAGGATTATATCAATCAATAATCACAAACAAGAGAACCAAATAATAATAATAATTAAAAGAAAGAAAAGAAAACAGACTTGTGTCGCGAACAGTGGCCTTGACAGTGTAACCGCGATGGAGAAGGAATTTAACGATCCATGAAGCTATATAACCAGAAGCACCGGTTACACACACCACCTTTCCCGCGCTGCTGCTCATTCTTCAACTGTGTCTTCCTTTCTTTCTTCCCTCTGCTTAAAGCAATAATAACAGCAACACTAGTCAACAGTCACCAGAGAGAGGGTTCGCTTGCACATTATATAATTGGCATATTTAAATATTATATTATTAGGTTCCTCACCTACTCTACTCCCTTCAAATCCTGTTTAATGAAATCAATATGGAACCTTTTAAATGACATCATTTACGTCTTTTCACTTTTATATAGAGAATGATATTTATATCTTTATTTTTTTTTATTAATTTTATCTCCTCCTTAATATATCTCTTACTCTTTCTTAAAATAACATAATTTTACATCCTTTAAAATGTCACGCATTTTTTTCCAATAAATAAACTCTTAAAGTTTGAATTTATTTTTCTAAAAATATTTCAATTAATTTATTATTTTGTAATTAATCTAATTCAATTTTTTTTTAATATTAAGACTTTAAATTTTTCTCAAAAATAATATTATAGAGAGATTAAGGCTTTAAATACATACTTTATCGGTTAGTTTGAAATTTCTTTGTCCGACTGCTAATTTCCTTAAAAAGAAAAACCACTTCTTCTCTTGCAACTTTATAATTTTTTGTATCATGTTTATCAAAATTTTAATTGTATATGTAATGTGAATTACACACTTTGAGTTACGAATAAAAAAAAAAAGTAAAGCGAGAGGAAAGGGATACGAGTGTAAAATTCATTGATGCTTTTGTTTGCGAGGAGAGATATTCTCACTACCAAAATTTTCTACTACCAACTTACTACCTATCTAATCACCACTAGATTAATATTTTATCTCTTTTCAAAAAAAATTAACATTTTCTCTCTTTGATCCAATAGTAATGTGATGGATAGTAAATTAATACTAAGAATTTTTAATAGTTAGAATATCTTTAATCTTTGTTTGCAACCACTTAAACTAATAAGAATGTTTTGTTAAAAGGAAGGCCTATGACGGATAACCTTCTTTGATCATTTTAAATAATAAAAGTGATCCTTGCACCCACAAAGTGTTTTATAAGTTATTCGATAACACCTTAATTCCTTATAAGTCCATTCCACATTAAAGAATAAAATCAGTACTGAGTTACCAATAAAAAAAAAAAATTTAAAGCAAGAGGAAAGAGGTACGAGTGTAAAATTCATTGATGCTTTTGTTTGCAACCACTTAAACTAATAAGAATATTTTGTGAGAAGAAAGGTCTACGACGTATAACCTTCTTTGATCATTTTAAATAATAAAAATGATCCTTGCATATCCACGAAGTGCTTTACAATTTATTCGATAACACCTTAATTCGTTATAAGTTCATTCCACCTTAAGGAATAAAATCAGTACTGAGTTGTTTGTGTTAAAGAGTTAAGTCTTTATTATATAAAGGATGAAATATGTTATTATAGAGGTGATTTTAGAGGCAACGGTATAAAAATAAGGGTATAAGGTTGGGAATGATTATACTTACTATCTATTTTTTTTTACTACTTCTTACTATCAAATTTTAATCGTTGATTTCCGTCAATCTAATAATTGTAATTTATGGAATCATAATTATTAATTATTATTAATTTACAATAAATTATAACCATTAGATTGACGGAAATCAACAGTCAAAATTTGGTAGTAAGAAGTATTAAGAAAAATAGGTAATAAGTATAACATTTCTTAAAAAATTAATAAGTTCTCCAAATCTTAAAAAAATGCAACAAGTTTGAATTTAAGTTACCGTTACTGTCTTTTTATTTTGGTAGTTACCGTTACTGTCTTAACTCACTTAGCGTGTTTCTGGGACATGTTTTATCTACTTTTTAGGAAATGGTGGTGAGGAAGGAGGATATTTACAAAAAAAATAAAGCGTGACCTCTTTGTGAGAGTGAAAGAATATAAATTGTGTCATTCAAAAGGATAAACATTTTTCCCTTTAGGAAATGGTGGTGAGGAAGGAGGATATTTAAAGCGGACCGGGACTACCATTTTTAGGTGGTCCTTTAGTGTAAATAGGAGAGTAAAATGGAAAAAATGAGAAAATAATAAGGATAAAAAAAGAAAGAAAAAATTAATGTTGTGAGAGGAAGCACTACAAGATTCAGAGGTCCTGGAGCATATTAAATTTTTGCGTGTGAAAGGCTATTTGTGCAATATAAACGAGAAAAGATTTTAGCTTTTAATGAAGTAGGTCGATCTTCACAAAAAAGGTCAAGCCTACCTAGCTAGTCGAAGAAAATTCGCCGACGACTATAGTTCTATTATACTGAGCAACGAGAAAAGAAACACATGTCCTTTACGCATTTTTTCTGCGCTGCTTTATTAAGACGAGATTGACCATTTCGAAATTCGAAGTGAAGAGACACTGCGAAATATGAAACTAAATGCATACCATCTTATCTTAAATTATAAGAGAAACTCATTTTTTGGAAAACTTCTGCCACGTATGTTCATCCTTCAATTTCATATTTGCTTTCACATTACATAAATATAAAAAATTTCCTTCTTTGGTAATTCAGGAAATAAGAAAAATATAAAAGATATTATAATTTAGACTCAAAATCGATGGACACGATTTGCTCTCTCAAATCAATGGTGCAGATTTGTTTTCATTTTTATTGGCACATAACTCATCTTATTTTCAAATTTTAAATTTGGAGTTCAAAATTTAAATTTGATTTTTAAAGACTGACAACTCAAATAATGTTCACTTACTTTCTCCATTGAAAATGTCAAACGTTTAACAAAACCTACACGCCTTCTGATTTTTTTAGTCGTTCACATCTTCTTCTTTCTCCTGTTCTTCGTCTTTTTTTTTTTTTCAGCTTCCATATTCGTAAAGTGATTGTTCTCTTCATCTCTCACCAAAAAAATCTCAAATCCTCTTCTACATTTTTTATCATCTTGAACCCTAAATCTATTGTGCCTGTGTTGGTGGTTCTATGGTTTGATTTCTGGGTAAATTTATGGCAAGACGAAATCACTCTATTGTGCTTCAAGATTTGGACATTGGAAGCATTCCTTTGAAATCTATACTCAAGAACGAATCTGCATTCCTCTCTCTTGGGTGCTGAAATTTTTCTTTCTTTTGGGAGCAGATTAAATCTAATTTTTGGGGCTTCATTGTGGTATATTCTGAACAACTCAAATCTTATTGTTATTCATTGAATTTTGGACTCTCTATTCTGAAATTTGAAATTCGTTAATTTTCCTTTGTTCTAAAATTTGGAGAGTAGTTAATTCACGTATTATTGATTTGAAAATTATTCTGAAATTTTGTGTTCTTGGAGTAAGCATAATAATTTTGATTTCTTGGATTAATTGTATGATGTTTTTTTTAATATCAAATTCTTGAAAGACTTTTCAGACGCAAGATGGACCTGTGTTGTTGACATGTACTCAAGATGGAAATATGTTTGTCTTCAGGTTTGAATATATTTACCATTAATCTAAATTGCTTTCATTGGTCTTCATTGAAGTCTGCTTATTTTTCTTAGGAGCACTAATGTTGGTATACTATAGTGTGGCTTTGGAGATAAAAGGTTATTTAACTCTTCGATGCTCGCTCAAATCAGCTCCGCGTATACACAAAATCCAAGCTTCTTTCTGCCCTCTTCTTTCCCTTGAGAAAGGAGAATTCATAGGTATGTTGATATCATTGTTGATTGCTTCCTTTTTCTTTTTTTTTTTCCTCTCCCTCTGCTCTGTCTCTTGAAGGTCTTCCTAATTTCAATAATGTTGCGTCTACAAATTACACCCAATCGTTGCTCTGTCAAACCGGGAAATAATTTTTTGGTTTATGTGTATGCAGTCAAAACTCAAGAATTATATACTGCCTTCCTTAATGAATAAAAGATTTTCAACATATATTGCTTGCAAATTAAGTTTTTTGAAATATCTTTGACTACAGCGATATCGCGATTGTTGTCTTTCTAACATCCTCTGTTGTCATGTGAAGTTGCTGTAAGTGAGGATTCAAATGTCTATTTCTATGATTTAACACGGCCAAAGCATACATGTGTAAATAAGCTACAAGTTAGTATTATTTCCATTGAAGGTATTAATGTCACAATGAAGCTCAAAGTGATTAGAAAGTATTATTTCCATTGAAGGTATTAATGTCACAATGAAGCTCAAAGTGATTAGAATTTTTATTATGCAGGGTCATCGGTTTCCAGTAATGGATATTGCTTGGAACCATGGAGAGAACTTTTTGGCTTCAACCATCTCAACATTTTTATTCTTTGTGAGACATGATTTGAGATTTTGTATACCAAATTTGAGGGGTATATTTTATTGATATTGCACCAATAAGGGAAATGTTTCTAATTTAGTAGTTATTGGTTGAATGTATAAAGTATGGAAAGTCTTTTTTTTCTATTTTCTAATGCTTTATTCCTTTGCTTTTACTTATTCTTATTTAGACTCGTACTTTCAAGCGTAAGGATTTTGACTACAATGTTGACATGGTTCTTTTGGAAGAACGGGTAGTGCTGATTGTTTTTTTAATGTTTTAAATTTTTTCGTCTCTGTTGTGATTTTAAATTTATGTGTCTGTTGTTATGATTTTCGTTTTTGTTGTTTGAATTTTGGCTTTCACTTTTTTTGTAGGGTGGAAGGATCCATGCTACTGTCAAAGGATCTTTGCAGGTCCGAAAAAAATCTGTGATAGAGAAGGTGTATTTTATAAAATTTGTATCAGTAAGTGAAATAATCACGACATTCGTTAAGTCTCTGGTCGACCCAAATGTACGATGTTGATTTATTCGTATGAGATGTCCACGTTTTGATTCATTGAAATGATTGTTGTTGGTTGTTGTTTATTATAGGATGAAACAACTTTCGATAATGCTCAAGAAAATGAAATTGTATCATCATAACCAGAAAAGGCTGAGGTAATCCATCATTTGAATTTAAATGAGATGTTATCAATAATATGTTTGATTACTTCGTTGTCTACCATGTGTACTTAACGTAATCTTTTTATTTTGACATGTTATAGTGCTGATGTCGGTGATATTTGTCTAACTTTGTTGACACCGGTGATGAATTATCATGATACTAATGTTGAGGAATTTAATTGTTCAGTTGTCCGAACAACGAAAAAATTAAAGCTTGAAAAGGAGTTATGTAGTTTCTAATTTATATTTCTATTTTGATTCATTAGAAGAAGAAAAAAAAGGTTCGTTGTTGTCATCTTTGTTGGGGTATTTTTTATTATTTTTCCTACAAATGATGTCAAAACCATTTCATTTATTGACGCAGGTTCAAATTACTGATTTTTTTATTTTGACTTGTGTTTCAGAAACATGTTTTTCCAGAAATTTGTTGTATTTTATAATTCGATATTGCAGTGTCTTTTTATTTATGTGACATTTTGTTTTAGCTTCTTATCACACAGCATTTTTTAATAACAAATAAACAGAGAAATACTAATTTTCAAGGGCTATAATAGTACCAGGGATTGTAAATCAAAGTGTAAAAAATACATTAATTAAAGTGTATATCATGGAAAAAAAATTCTATGATGTTATATCTGTCCATTTTTTCATGGGTAATTGTTAGCCCTATTAATGTTGCATAAAAAAATAAAAACATTAAAAAATATTGTAAAATAACAAAATTATTTATATTGTAAAATAAATTCAAAATTTGGAAATAAATTAAATGGAGAATTATGTGAACAATTTTAGGTGGCAGACAACTCATTCAATATCTCACTGCATCTACATTGGAATTTCCAAATTAATAATAACTCAACTCTTCTAAATTTCAAATTTATGTTTAAATTTGAATTTTGAATTTGAATTTTTAACTTTGTAATTGTGGAAAACTTTTGGAAAATTTTATTATTAGACAACTCATTTAATGTCCCAATACTTTTTTGTTGTTGTATATTATGAGTAAAAAATACTTCTGCTTTTCTTTTGCTGTAATAATGGTTTTGGAAATCGTCCAATATAATTCAAAGCTTAATTTGGGGACCATCTGTCATCAAAATGCTGCTGCATATGATCTACTGTTTACTCATCGTAGGAATTAATTAGATCTCAGGTTGAATGACCGTTGCTTAATTTGAGGAATAATGGTTTTGGAAATCGTCCAATATAATTAAAAGCTTAATTTGGGGACCATCTGTCATCAAAACGCTGCATCTAATCTTTTCTTTGATTTAATTCGAAATTTGGAAATAAATTAAATGAAAATTTATGTAAACAATTTTTGGTGGCAGACAATTCATTCAATGTCCCACTCAATTCTACATTGGAATTTCCAAATTAATAATAACTCAACTCTTTTAAATTTTGAATTTATGTTTAAATTTGAATTTTAATTTTTAAATTTGTATTTGTGGGAAAAATTTTGTTGCAGTCAACTCATTTAATGTCTCACTATATTTATTTTTTTTGTATATCATGAGTAAAAAAGACCTCTACTTTTTTTGTTGTATATCCCACAATTTTTTTGCATGGATAATTGTTAGACCTATTAATGCTGCATTAAAAAAACAAAAACATTAAAAAAAATATTTTAAATAACAAAATTATTTGTATTGTAATATAAATTCGAAATTTGGAAATAAATTAAATGGAAAATTATGTGAATACTTTTTGCTGACAGACAACTCATTCAATGTCTCACTGTATTCTACATTGAAATTTCCAAATTAATAATAACTCAACTCTTTTAAATTTTGAATTTATGTTTAAATTTGAATTTAAATTTTTAACTTTGTAATTGTGGGAAAACTTTTGAAATTTTTTTTGTGGCAGACAGCTCATTTAATGTCCCACTGTTTTTTAGTTGTTGAATATTACGAGTAAAAAAGACCTCTGCTTTTCTTTTGTTGTATATCCCAATATTTTTCTCATGGATAATTGTTAGCCCAATTAATGTTGCATAAAAAAACAAAAACATTAAAAAAATATTGTAAAATAACATAATTATTTATATTGTAAAATAATTTCAAAATTTGGAAATAAATTAAATGAAAAATTATGTTCTCAATTTTTGGTAGCAGACAACACATTCAATGTCCCACTGCATTCTACATTGGTATTTTCAAACTTATGCAGTGAGAAAACATATATATAATAATTTGAATTTAATATAAAATTATTAATTAAACATTAAAATATTTAAAATTATAAAAATACATTTATAGTCGATAAATATTATTTAAAATTTCAAATTTAAATGAAAAATAAGAAATTGCATAATTTATACTTTACAAAAAATAAATTAAAATTTTAACATAAATTTATTAAATATACATGTATAACCAATTAAAAAAATATACATGTATTTTTTTAAAAAAATATCTAACATAAAAATTATAAATATACATGTATAACTAATTAAAAAAATATATAAAAATCATAATTATATAAAAAATTATGTATAATTAATATAAAAAATTTTACATTCAAAAAAAAAAAAATGACTCTATCATTCTGTAAAAAAATTATTAAAATTTAAGAACTATGAAAATGAAAATTTTAATTTAGTACGTAAAAAAGAAATTAAACTTTCATTTTTTTATTGCAAGATGTAATTAACACAAATACTTGCAAAAAATAAATATTTATATAAAACGCTAATTATTAGAGGTGAAAAATCGGGCTCGACCCGGAGGGCCGGCCCGCCAATATATTTTTATAATTGAATTGAAATTGTATCCTTTTTTTATAATTAAATTACTAAATCTGATTCCAATTTTTGTGAATACAAATTTGTGAAATTTCAAAGAGTAACAACATTAATCCTTACAAAATAAATATTTATATAAGATGCTGACAGTTAGAAGTGAAAACTAGGCTCGACCCGGAGGGCCGACCCGCCAATATATTTTTATAATTCAATTGAAATTTTATCCTTTTTTTTTATAATTAAATTACTAAATCTGATTTCAATTTTTGTAAATATAAATTTGTGAAATTCCAAAAACTAACGACACTAATCCTTGCAAAAAAAATTAATTCTTTATTATTATTTTATGAATCTAATTGTACTAAATGAAAGTTCATTTCTCATATAAAATATAAAAAACTAGATGCAACTATAAAAAAATTTTTTGTGGATAAATATAAAAACCTTTTACTTGTTGATAATTAGAGGTGACAAATTGGACTCGGCTCGAAGGGCCGGCCCACCAACACTTTTTTATAATTAAATTAAAATTCCATCCTTCTTCTTTTTTAATTAAAGGGGAAGGTTATACTTACAACCTTTTTTACAACCTCTTACAACCATATCTTATCACCGTTGATTTCCGCCAATCAACGGTTATCATTTATTGTGAATTGATAATTAATTAATGAGTTTAATTTGCAAAAATGATAACCGTTGATTGACGGAAATCAACGGTGATAAGATATGGTTGTAAGAGGTTGTAAAAAAAAGCTTGTAAGTATAACCTTCCTCTTAATTAATTTCCTAAATCTGATTTTAATTTTTGTAAATACAAATTTGTAAAATTCCAAATACTAACGACACAAATCCTTGCAAATAATAATTATTGATTATTATTTTTAAAATGTGATTGCAATAAATGAAAGTTTATCTCAAAGATTAGTGTAGTTGCTTTGATTCTGTTTATATGCATTTGTTGCAATGTAAGCAAGAATTATGACTCATACGTGCTTATTTGATTAAGTTGCATTCAAATCCCGTTCAGACAACATTTTTTTTTGTGCTTAAAAAAATTTAATCCAATCTATTTTTTTTGCTGATACTATGAATTTTGGGTGTTAACATATTAGTGTTAATTATTTAATGAGTTTTTGCCTTATGTATCGTAGGCACAAGGAACAAAAATCACACAAAAAATGAAATATTTAGTAAGTGTTGAACTCATCCCTCCAATAATTGCTACAAAATGACACTGAATGAATAACGTTTTCATATTATAGGTAAATATTATAGGTAAAAGTTGATCTTTTAAATCCATATTTGCTTGGTGTTATTGTTACCTTGATTTTGTTGATGAATGTTATAGTTAGCAATGATTTGTATGCAATTTTTTCTTTTTATATCCCTTCCTTATCTTAACATGGTGTATTATAACATATTATTGTGTATTATGATGTAGTTGTATGCAAAATTAATTATCCCTCTGAATAGCAGATATTTGTTTGTGGTTGTTGATATTTGCAAAGCTCTGTGTCAATACTGTAATTTTTTCCACTGAAATATAGAGCAAACTAGCAACACAGTTTTTAGTAAGTATAAGATTTGCAGTGCGATAAACCAACCACGGAAGACGACAAATTTTTTGACCTTTTTCCTTGTGCATCGCACGGGTAATATACTAGTTTCAATGAAAAAGTAACACACATCAGATCAGACCCTGTTCCCCCTTCTTTAGGCTCGTCGAATGATTAAAAGATTTGAGTAGGAGCAAGTTCCCAAGCCCCCTTAACTCGCATAATCGCTTATAAAAATGATTCCCTACATCTCTTACAAATTACAATCATCCTTGACATGATAATAAATTTTCTTCCATCACCGAACTGCGAAACCATGTTGTTAGGTAGTGTTGGGTTAAATTATAATGAGATAAAAAATAGAAAATAGGAAATAGAAATGTGAAGTATTTTCTGGTGAAGAGTTGTATCTTTTAGTTATAAAGAGTTGTGTCTTTTAGTTATGAAGAGTTGTGTCTTTTAGTTATGAAGAGTTGTGTTGTTTGAAGTCTTTAAGCTTTTGTATTTTGGCCTATAAATAGGTCCTTTGTATTTCATATCAAATATAGCCT
Source organism: Gastrolobium villosum (assembly GCA_032173675.1). Classification (NCBI taxonomy): domain Eukaryota; kingdom Viridiplantae; phylum Streptophyta; class Magnoliopsida; order Fabales; family Fabaceae; genus Gastrolobium; species Gastrolobium villosum. The sequence goes on along the minus strand of JAVKPL010002614.1, from coordinate 9,657 downwards.
GTGAAGAGATAATAGAAATATAGTTTTCAGCTCCTTTATCAGTGAGTTATTCATTTGTTTTGCTCCTAATATAGAAATCGATCCAACAAATTGGTATCAGAGATATGGAGAAAAAGAGCGAGTAGGAGGTGCCACTCTTCCATGGAGATAAGGATGAAGCATTAGATTGGCTTCTCTGTTTGAAGGAATTTTTTCGGAAAGAAAAAACTTGGACGGAGTACAAATGGCAGGTAGCCATGAGAAGACTCAGAGGAAGCGCAATCAAATGGTTCCGTACATGGAACTGCCGCGACTTTAATAATATGTGGAAGAATTTTCTAATGGCCTTCATAACAAAATACTTGCCTGGACATTTTGATCTGATTAATGAAGAAGATGAAATCTTCAATGATGATGATGAAGATGAGGAGAATGATGCGGATGAAGAAGAGACCGAGATGGCGGAATCCGAGGTTGCCAACGGCAACGCATCCGCAGAGGAGATTGACGTGTCGGAGCGCGTAAGAGACGACTCGGAGAAGAAGACTATGGAGATGACAGCGGCCAAGGGAGCCGAGATAGAAGAGGAGGAGAACGAAGGAGCCGAGATCGAAGCGGAGAAGGACGGGAATGACGAGTCCAATGTCGAGGTAGAAAACTTCGCGGAACCTGAGTGTCTGGAGACAGAGTCGAAAATCGGAAAGGAGATTGAGAAGCCGAGGTGCTTGATGGAGACCGGCATGGAGGAGACCGCGAATCCGAGTTCCGTGTTGATAACCGGGATGGGGGAGATCCCGACTAAATCACCGAGTTCATGTTTTGGAGAAGAGCTCGACCCCGGCGTGATGAGGTTGATGTCGGAGACCGACATAGGCGCGGTTCGGGTTGGAAGTCAGAAGTCGGAGACTGCATTGAATTTATGGTGGAAGTGGAAGATGTCGACACCACCGAAAAGAGACCATTTCCCTGGAGGACGATGGTCTGAGATTCTATCGATGAGGCGCGTGGAAGCTGGACTTGTTGAAGAAGAACCCGACAATGAAGAAACTGAGAGCGGAAAAATGGAAAGTGTGATTGTGGATAGGGAACCCGGCGATGAGGAGCCTAGAGTTACTTTTATGGCAGAATTATTTTGGCTCAAGCGTAAACTAGAAGAAGATCGTGGGGCGGAATCAGAAAATGATGCGTTGAGTTATTTGCTTGATGATGGGAATCAACGGTCCTCAATGAGTGATGGTATTACTGTTGTTGATGAGGCCCAACGTGCTATTAATGTAGCACATGTTGAATCTGAAAGTATTAAAAATGGCATAGGAGTTGTAAAACTAATGGGACGCTATAGTGATACAGATACTGATCAGTATGATGACTTGTGTGATGATCATACGTGTAAGAATGAATGTGGAAGTATATCGGAGGATGAGGTCGACGGAGAAAAATTAAAGACTGTCTATCTTCCACCAATGAAGGAACCGCCGGACAAACAAAAAAATTGAAGAAAGGAATGCAACATGGAAAAAGCGCGAAAAAAATCAATCGTTGGAAAATTCAAAAAAAGAAGAATTAAAATTTAAGGGGGAGTTTTGTTAGGTTAGATTTTAATGAGATAAAAAATAGAAAATAGGAAATAGAAATGTGAAGTGTTTTCTGGTGAAGAGTTGTGTCTTTTAGTTATGAAGAGTTGTGTCTTTTAGTTATGAAGAGTTGTGTTGTTTGGAGTCTTTAAGCTTTTGTATTTTGACCTATAAATAGGTCCTTTGTATTTCATATCAAATATAGCCTGTGAAGAGATAATAGAAATATAGTTTTCAGCTCCTTTATCAGTGAGTTATTCATTTGTTTTGCTCCTAATATAGAAATCGATCCAACAGGTAGCATGTATGGTTTCATCTTTCAACTTTCAATAAATATATTTGAAAGTATGCCTCTTTGTATTTGAACTGGTAGTGGTTCATAAATGTGTCCTATAGAGGGTGAAGTATGTCAATTTAGGGGTACTCCCAGCAGCCATGGTATGTAGGGTTGGTAAAAATGAGCCAACCCGTCGGGTTGGTTCGTAACCCGTTAAAATGAGTCGGGTTGGGTTGGCAAAAATGAGCTGCCAACCTGAGCTAACCCGACCCGACCCGAGCCAGCTCAGAAAAAAATGAGTCATCCTATGGGTCAAACGGGCCAGATCGCGGGTTGAGGTTTTTTTTTTGTAATAAAATACAAAATATAATATACAAAAATGGATAAGACTCACACACGTTGTCATCGTCTTTCTTCCTTCTCTAAACCAAAGTCCCTAATCTTCTCATATCACTGCCATTTTTATATTGTTAGGCTGTATTGGCTCTATTTGGTTCAAATATCTTACCCACTTGGTAGCAAGTGGTTCTGATTGTTTCTCGATGTTGGTGCCAATTTATGTTGAAGAAAATTCGAAACTAGAACATTTTACTTTTATTTTTCATTTTGTAACTTTCTATTTTGCTTTTTTTATAAATTATTCTGTAAGGCAATTGTATTGTTTAAGCTGATGGAAGTCGCATAGCTAGTGCATTAATGATATAGGTTCATTTAAATATGTTGAAAACGAGCCAACCAGCGAGCCATTTTTTTGAGCCTACCCACGAGCCATTTTTTTAAGCCGATCAGTGAGTCAACCCTAGCCCGGCTAGGGTCGGGTTGCGTTAGATTTTCTGGCTTGTTTTTTTTTTTTAACCAACCCTAACCCAATTCATTTTTTTTGAGTTGCATGCGGGTTGGACTGGGTTGAGCCGTTTTGCCAACCCTAATGGTATGGACCAAGGCTCAGTTGAAACTTCCTATATATGTGCATCAAAGAGGTGTGTGATAGTGCCTAATGTAACACCTTGTTTCCCTAAACAAGATATTACACCCTTAATGGTACAGAGTGCACACCAAATAATTATAATAGCATAAGACTCCCTGTAAATATCACACAGATATCTTGAAACCACCTGACTAAATAAAGAATGGGTTCGCTTTTTCTGCAGTTACTACAGATAAGTTATCTGCAGTAAGCCTAATACGACGTCGTTTTGGGACGAAAATCATGGTATTTTTATAATTTTAATTTATTTCAGGGTTATAATAGTATTTATATTTATAATTTTTTAAAATTTATTCCCAAAACGACGTCGTTTTGCGAATAAATGCATATAAATTATCTGCATTAACTGCAGAAATATTTTTCCCATAAAAAATTTCTTATATTCCTTTACGGCTCAAAATCCGTAAAGCATTAAACCACACAATTCCCATTCTTGTGCATAATTCATACTTACACTTCAAACTATCAACATCATTATTAAAATGCATCCGGACAGCATAACCTCTATATATTGGACTAAATGAACCATCTCATCACCTGTAATTCCGAAATACCCAATGCACAACTTAGACATATCCAACATTTCATCAACATAACTTAATCAATTGCATAATCCAAACATGCACATAATATTTTCCATCACACAGGTACAAACTAGTAGCATACCACACATACATTGATGCAACCAATCCACATCTAATTCTTTAAGATACAAACCATAATTTACTTATAGATAGGATCACCACACGTTTTATTTCTCAAACCACGCAAATAATAATAGTAGATACGCAATACCTATGTACAAGTCCAAAACATCCAATTGACACACCAGTCATGTTGTGTCTGCTAACCTCTTCAATCTGATCCCTTATTCTTTGAGTAACTTCCATTCGATGAAGGACCTGAAACATGTCCCCAAATGTGGGATGAGATTTATAATCCCAGTAAACTAGGTGTTTATAGAATATTCTCATGTTCTGAAGTTCACTTCCTGCATAATTGGTCGGTGTACGTAGAACTGCGGAAACATACAGTTTATGCATTAAACATATAACATACATCATGCAAACTTTCTTACAGATAATTTAATTTATATATTACAGTTAATCACACACATTCAATACCGTTCATTACACAACTTGTTGTAATTATATATCAATTAAAACAGTACAATTATTAAGCATATAAATACAAAATTCTACTTACAATAATCCTTCAATAAATTTACACCTATCACTTTACCATTTTAAATCATTAATTACCAAAATCTTTATAGAACACTTTTACTTTATTTAATGCTACAGTTTTCACATAAGCTTTCTCTTTCTCCTGTTAACTTGATACTCTCAAAATATTATTTCTATATCATAACATCCACAATAACTTATATAACCTCATCATTTTCTTCTCAAATTTAAACACAGACAATCATAATAATGATAGAATTTCAACGACATTTGTGAACGTAAATCAATTAAACAAACAACAGAGTATCAAACAAATCAAACAATCAAATCAAACAAGTTATCAAACAAAACAACACAACAACACCACAAATCACATCATATTAAACAATACGAAATATATAAATACATACATAAATTTCTATATCACAGAATAGCCGAAACCACTCAGAGGACAAAATGCGTTCACGGTAACTAATAATTTATTCCACTAGAGTCATCCATTATTTGAATGTACTCAACTTGTACGATCAAATTATTTATTGGTCTCGTATTAGAATTAATATATATATATATATATATATATATATATATATATATATATATATATATATATATATATATATATATATATATACTATTGTTACTCAATCACATCATTATTTATCCTCTCGTCATGAAAATGTGTACTTAAAATTCAATATATACACAACATATTCATCAATTAAGGAATTTTTATACCAACTGTCACAGACAAAAGTAAAGTACGCATATATCTCAATACTCTTTCTTTCACAAAATATCACTGATTCACTTTAACACCATTAGCATTTCAATATCAAATTATCAAAATATCAAGTATATGTACTTCATATATCAGATTTACCAAACTTATTAATCAATACCACATCAGATGTACAATATATCTTAAACCATGTGCCCGGCTTGGACGGAGCTTCAAGACTTGCCAAATCGGTTTACATAAATCCAGTAAAAACACTGGAAGAATTCATTAATTAACAAACATATCACTCATTTCTTGTTTCATCAGACATGTTAACATTAATTATATATTAAGCGCAGTTACAATCACAACAATTCATTTATAAAAAATGTGAGTAAACTTTTTTTCTGTTTATTACACGAGCGTTTAAAATAATAATAAAGCGTAATAATTAAAAGTTGAGACCGTAATTGTAAACTCTTCGCAGAATAATATTATAAACTATTTACATATCATGAAACACTTCTCTCAAGTCACTAAGGGGTTCCCATAAACCCACTTAGACTAAATCTCACTTTTACGTTTTCTACCTATCCGAATATGGTTCGGTATTTTAATCACTGCAGACAATCCGCATGGAGCGAACCTCTCATCTTTTAGTATGTTACTCTAGACTTAATTACCTTTCCAGGAATCTACCACACGAGTCATAAAGTTCTCGTTTGCTCCGGATATCGCCGTTTCAAGTTGGACAAGCAAATCTGCCAGCCAACCTCAATCCGGCTCCAAATAGCCTTCACTCAATCAATTATTCTGGAAAATTCACTCAACCAATTGCTCTCAAATTTTTATACGGTAAACTATACATCTCAATATTCAATTTGATATATCATACGCTTAATTCGACCAAGAAACGAAGCGGAAATAAAATTTACAAAAACTGCCAAAAACAGCCCCTGCACAGGTGTGTTCTGGACAGTCCATCTTCAATGGTTTCTACAAGGCATCGTGCAACCCAGAAAATTCTCAAATTTTACCATAACGTAGAGGACATCTCATGCTTTAAAACGGAGTATGGCACGTCTCTATCGGACCTCTGTGGAGGGAGATATGCTCTCCCAAAGTTCGCCTAATTTCTGCCAATTTCTAGAAAATTCGCCAAAGTTTCCTTTGTTTTTCCAATAAATCCCAAATTTGTAAAAGTGTTCTCTAGCCTCAATTTGTACCTAATAATCATTGGGTGGCACACAAGGACCAACAATGCCTTGGTACTCTTACAACCCTTCACAGTTTATATCCAATTTGCTCAAAATACATAATCAATGCTTACTTTTTCAAGTTAACTAATTTCAATCACAAAGGTCCAATTGCATGCATTCTTTGAATCATAAATCATCATACACATCCTAGAATAGGCCTATTGCCCCCTTCATCATATAATATGCTTCAATATTACACAAGATCCAACATTACAATTACAATTCTCCAATGTAAATCATAAAGCCATAAATGCTCCAATTACAATGCATGAATGAGACCTCAAAATGAAACCTAACAAATATACAACTAGACTTAGGCAAAAGATGGCATGAACAAGTATGACAATATACGTAAATCTCAACCCATATACAATGTTCATGCCCTAAGTCTAGCCTAGGCCCAATGACCACCAAAATGCATAATAATCAAAAGTCCCCCTGATCAACCTACGGGCCTCTTGTCCGCCGCTCCAGCTCCACTGGCACTACCTGAAATAAAGTCCCCAAAGCGATGTGAGAAATACAGATATATCTAAGGAACCCAGAGGTTCTGGAGAATACTCCGCCTCATGCTCACTTTGATGCATATAAATAATACAACATAGCATCTGAAAACCAGATAAAGCAAGGGATTTAGTGAAGTAGAGGGGCATAGGGATACAAAATACGACGAAGCTGGAATGATCAATGTCAAAACCACGCAACGTCCATCCTATTGGCCTCGTCATATAAGCTTAGGGGTTTCAAACCAAGGAGTGTTCCCAAAACATCAACCAAGACACCCTCCATCCATATCCACCCGAGACTTCCTAATGTGCTCTATATCTAGGAAGGGCTTCGACCATGAATGGCGGCCAAGATCGGAGAGGGGGATCCCACTTCCAGCTACTCAAGCAAGAAGAAAAGGACGATAAAAACTTGGGTTTAAGCATTTGCACGGACTCAATAATGGTTGGGTATGATTACAAGGTTGGAAGTCCATGGGTTTGAAGAGGACTACAATTTGTTTTTCCCAGTATACCTATCATTCCAGACTTTTTGTTTTTCAATTTAGGAGGAATGGATGCTATTTTGGGGTATGTGTGGTTGGAGAGTTTAAGAGACAATCAAGTGAATTTTTGGGAATTGGTGGAAATTAGGGGTAATCCTAAGCTGTCTAGGTATTGGATTTCTACCAAGCGGTTGGGTAAGGCATGTAAAAATAGAACAAAAGGATATTATATTGAATTGGGGTACTTGACACCTGAGTTAACAGAAGCTGCATCATCGTCAACTGTTTCGAAAGTGCTACAAAAATTTCCAGGAATGTTCCAAATTCCAACAAGCTTGCCTACGAGTAGAAAATGTGACAATCAAATTTTGTAGAAAGAAGGAGCAAATATACCCAATGAGATCTATATGCATCAAACAATGGGACCTCGGTGGAAGTTCTATCACACCATCTATCACCTTGAGGACAAGATGAGTTTTAGAAAGGGAGTATTGATGCGATGAAAATAAATATCCAAGCCCATTAGTTATCATTAGTTAGGATTAGTATATATAAATATTGAGTTTATCATCTATAATTTAACATGATCAGAATTTTTTTTTTAAACTCACAACATTTTGTGAGGCCCTCAACAAAAAAAAACTTCGGCATGTAAAATAAATTTTCCTACAACATAGTTCTTATAAAACCATTTTCTTTGTGCATGAATTCAATATTGGTTTATGGGTAAATTGAGGATCTCTGGTAGTTGAGATTCTAAGTTTATTTTCTAATTTTATCCTCGCAAGGAGCTTATCTCCATTTATCTATTCTGCAATTTCATATTAATAAAAGTAGGTTCCATTATATATTAATTTAATACTTAACCAATGGCCTGCATGAAACATTTTCAAGTACGGTAACTTAATATAACGAGAATATCATCTGTAATGCAAACTATATCTCGATCAGCATGCTATAAACTTAATACTGGTTTACTTTATTATCTGTTCTGTCACGGGTACAAACCAAACCATGACTGACTAGTTACGAGTACAAACCAAACCATGACTGACTAGTTTTGATTTATTTAAAGCCTTATTTCGTAGTAAATTCCTTCACAAGCATTAGCGCATCAGAAACCACGTCTCCCACTAAACAAGGTTCAGATTATAATATTTACTCCACCAGGAGATATAACAATTTAAAACTTGGTAAACTTCTTTTCTTTCAAACTTTCAACAGTCTCTTTGAGGCTCACTTCCAAAGGAATAAATTCAATTCCCAAACTCTTTGCCTTTTCTTTGGAAACCAGATATGTTGGCACATACGGCTTATCGTCCGCACACCTGGTAACATTGTTGACAAAGCGAAAATAGTATTAGAAAAATCAAAGTGAGAGAAACTTGAATTGTATTAAATTATATATGTAAACACACATATTGACATGTTATAAAAAAAAAACACACATATTGACAGAATGATGAGTCATGTAGGGCCCATGATACAGTAACCATTAACCTGTAATTTTTTACATATGAAACAACATTTGAAGGATCTAGACATGCAAAGTTGTCATAATTAGCCTTAACTAAGGAATGCATAATTCAGTGATGAATTTCAAATGGAGAGTTCTTAATAAATTAGCATAACTGATGTGAAGGGATCTTTTGACTCTCATGTAAGATTTAGAAGTCTTATTCCCTATCTTAACCGTTGATTTTCGTTCATTTAACAGTTGTCATTTATTTGAAATTATTAATTAATTAATTAATATAACTCAGTAAACTATAACCGTTGGACGGACGAAAATCAACGGTTAGCATAGGAAGTAAAGCTTCTAAGTCTTACACCGGAGTCAAAAGATTTTTTTCCATATATATATATATGGGGCAGGATATTTCTTAAACTAGTGTAAAAATAAGAAGTCTTACACCAATCTTAATAATTGATTTGTTTGCATCTAATGGCTCAAATATATAATAAATCAGAACTGGTAGATATAAATAGAACCAACGATAAAGATTAAGAGTGTAATTTATACAGATATAAAATGATCCTGACCATATATATATATGGGAAAATATACTCTTATGTTGTAGGAGAGAATTTTTCTCTCCTACACATACATCGATTTCCGTGTTACTTTTTTATTCTTTTTTTCTTTTTCTATAGTGAATGGGTCCCACACATAATTATCTCTATTGCATGAGTTCTTTCCTATTGCATGAAATTAATAAAACCATATATATATATATATAGAGAGAGGCAGGATCCTTTGACACCAGTGTCAAAATTTGAAATTTGACACCTCATCTAAGAGCCGTTAGATCAAAAAAAGATCAATGGTGTTACATGCTTATAAATCAGTGTCGCTGATCTTTTTTGATCTAACGGCTCTCAGATGATGTGTCAAATTTCAAATATGAAATTTGACACTGGTGTCAAAGGATCCTACCTCTCTCTATATATATATATATATATATATATATATATATATATATATATATATATATATATATTAGAGACATGAATTCCAGCACCTTTAATTTTAACGCTCTCTGAACCAGCATCAACCAAATCTCAGTCCACGAATCACCACCACTATCTTAATGTCACGACCAAATCATCACCCCACGGCCTCTATTACCCGTCTTTACTTTGGATTGTAAGCTCCAACCAACTTTATCATGTTCAAATTT